>CM070876.1:41782694-41812694 GCA_036365515.1 Torymus aiolomorphi | reverse complement strand
GTTTTGTCACTCGTTCAACCTCAGTAAAGAAGTAGTGTGCTTTACTGAGGCCATTTACTCTGCCGGAAAAGTGTGACTTCACGTACTTACGTGGGAACTGCGTGATACCGAGACTGTACGGCAGGCTGATTCTACCTGCCGTACTGTGAATAAAAGTGACTTCCGCGAGCAGAAGAACCGATCGCCTGGCGTTGCTACAGTTCGAAAGATCATGAAGAACCGAGCTACGATGCCAGATGAGTCGAGAGGACGCACGTGAGGATGCTAGGCCACCGAGTCAAATTCGCCGAAGACCTAACATGGTAAGCGTGCACGCATCATCCGCGACGCGAGTAATAACGCGTAATGGCTCGTCTAGGCTCGTCGTACCTGGACAACGGTGTCGAGTAGGCGCTCTAGTGCGGAGAGAGCAAGTGTGGGCCTCGGGTTCGCGCTTCATCAAGGTTAAACGCGAGGTCAAACCACCGGCTATTTCAAAGCCGGTGAGTGCGCACAACAGTTGCGCACACGTGTAAACCCGCCATCTACCCTCTCTCTCACACTTATACGTGGGTGCGTCGCGCGGCGATCGCGACCGCTCTCTCACTTCTCCGCTTTACTCGGCGAATGCGCCGTAGGATACCGCACACGTGCGGCGTATTATACCTCACGTGCGCGGCATAAATTACCGCGAGCGAGACGTCAGCCTCCGAGACAGCTGACGTCTCAGATAACGTGTTGACGCACCGTTTAGATAGGGAATACGCGATTCGAAATTCAATTCTTTTATATTTCTGATCTATTATCAAACCATCAACAGACGCTTCAACATCGTACAATGTTAACCTAACCTGGTGACTTACCGTGCAACACGCAAGTCGAAGACTTGCACTTTGTTTCTCACCAGTGACTCGAACTCTTCTCTCGTTCACTGGTTCGTGTGCCGGCTGCTCAGATGAAACGATACGTATTCCCTTACGTAACGACCGCGGAGGCGGCGGGGAACGGGAAATGACTAGGTCGCGAAATAACAAGTCGAGCAGTTAAAGTTAATAATAAAAGGCTATGATTTATTAAATAAAAGAAGTTGTGGTTTGATAATAGATCAGAAATGTAAAAGAATTGAATTTCGATTCGCGTATTCCCTATCTAAACGGTGCGCCAGCACGTTTGACGTCAGTTGCCTCGGAGACTGACGTCACGCTCGCGGTAATTTACGCCGCGCACGTGAGATATAATACGCCTCACGTGTGCGGTACTCTACGCGCGCGCTCACAGAGTAAAGCGACGAAGTGTGAGAGCAGTCGCGATCGCTGCGCGACGCACACACTTATAAGTGTGAGAGAGAGGGTAGACGGCGGGTTTACACGTGTGCGCAGCTGTAGTGCGCACTCACCGGCTCTTAAATAGCCGGTAGTTTGACCTCGCGTTTAACCTTGATGAAGCGCGAACCCGAGGCCCACACTCTCTCTCCTCACACTTGCTCTCTCCGCACTAGAGCGCCTACTCGACACCGTTGTCCATGTACGACGAGCCTGGACGAGCGGTTAAGCGTTATTACTCGCTTCGCGGATGATGCGTGCACGCTTACCATGTTAGGTCTTCAGCGAATTTGACTCGGTGGCCTAGCATCCTCGCGTGCATCCTCTCGACTCATCTGGCATCGTAGCTCGGTTCTTCATGATCTCTCGAACTGTAGCAACGCCAGGCGATCGGCTCTTCTGCTCGCGGAAGTCACTTTTATTCACAGTACGGCAGGTAGAATCAGCCTGCCGTACAGTCTCGGTATACTTCACGTACTTCCCACGTAAGTACGTGAAGTCACACTTTTCCGGTAGAGTAAATGGCCTCACTAAAGCACACTACTTCTTTACTGAGGTTGAGCGAGTGACAAAACACATTGTTATTCATGTGTTTGAAGTTTGCAACGTTGGGATCCAACGAAAAATCGATTTTTGAAAAATCGTTTTTTTCCAACTGGACGGAGCTTATTATCATAAAAAAAGATTAAATACATGTAAAAAACAAAAAACAGATCAAAAACAAGCCACCCCCACCCCCCAAAGCACCCTTTACGTCTATTAGTCCATAGAAAAAATTCTATTTTCGTTGCTTTTGATTTTTTCCCGATTTTATTGTTGCTTATGGATTCTGGCGATAAAACTGTACCAGAAAATAATTGGCGACCAAATTGAATCCCCGGAACACCCCCAAATAGTCGAGTATGTAGGGGTGGGAGTGGAAAAAAAATTGTATTTTCGTTGCTTTTGATATTTTCCCCGATTTTATTGTTGCTTATGGATTCTGGCGATAAAACTCTACCAGAAAAAAATTGGCGACCAAATTGAATCCCCGGAACACCCGCAAATAGTCGATTATATAGGGGTGCAAGTGGAAAAAAAATTCTATTTTCGTTGCTTTTGGTTTTTTCCCCAATTTTATTGTTGCTTATGGATTCTGGCGATAAAACTGTACCAGATAAAAATTGGCGACCAAATTGAATCCCCGGAACACCCCCAAATAGTCGATTATATAGGAGTGCAAGTGGAAAAAAATTCTATTTTCGTTGCTTTTGGTATTTTCCCCGATTTTATTGTTGCTTGTGGATTCTGGCGATAAAATATTACCAGAAAAAAATTGGCGACCGAATTCAATCCCCGGAATACTTCCAAATAGTCGATTATATAGGGGTGTGAGTAGAAAAAAATTCATGTGTTTGAAGTTCTGAACGTTCATCGTGAATGAAATATCGAAAATTTCCAAATTCGGTTTTTTTTTATATTATCTACTAGACATATGCACAAAACATGTACAAACTGCAAAATAAGTTATTTCTTTATATAAAAGTGATAATCCCCCCAAATTATCCCAAAAACCACCCCGGTTAGACAATGCATGATAACAAAAATTTATACCAGCAGAGTATTTAAAATTCAGACAAATTTTATGGCTGATATTTCTTGAGGCTTTTGCTTTGGCCTTCTACAAAAATTGGTGATAAGAAAATGGAACCGGTGCGTTTCCGTAAAGGAGCTAAAATATTGAAAAATACACGAAAAATATCGATAAAAAAATCGCTACTCGGGAGATTATTAGTTTCCGACGAATTTCATGGCTGATATTTCTTCCAGATGTTGCCATAGTCTTATAAAAAAATTGGCGATGTGAAAATCGTATCGGAGCCTTTCCTTTCCGGGGTGTAAAGTGGCTAAAATAGCGAAAAAGACACTAAAAATATCGATAAAAATATCACCACTCGAGAGTTTATTAGTCAGACAAATTTTCTGGCTAATATTTCTTCCAGATATTGCCATGGATCAAGGTTACATAAGCACAACTAATCCGCCATTGATCAATTTTAAATCATCAACTCAGACGCCGGCTTTCCTTTTTTGTTCGTTTCATACCAAATAAAGTGTATTAACCGATAACCTATGAACATATTTCGAACTATTTTCATAAATTTACAATTATTATTTGATTTTATTTATTTAATTGATTGTTCCACAATGGGTGCATAAATTTCATTTTGTGACCGTATTATAAAACAAGAAAAGACGGGGTTTCACATTTAGGCACATGATTTTTGCTTTCTCAAAGAGAAAGCTTGGTAACGGTGAAATTTTTCGACCTCGAGATCTCGATGATTTTCAATATTTCTGAGCTCCCTGAGTCGAAATATGATGTGTTTCACGTCAACTCTCCCAGCGCGGCGCGCGAGCTCGAAATCTTGCTATTTCCAACTCATGTTTATGATACTTAAATGTACTTTAAAAATTGTTTGATAAGCGTTTCCAACGTATTTCTTCCTCAGCTTTCTAATGATGTAGGCAGTCTTTCCGAAATTTTCCATTTTCACCTTCAAAAACTAAAAATCATCTTATATCTCAAAAAGTATGTTTTTAAGATTTTTTTTACCATTTAAATCGAAAGCTGAGCACTTTTTACATAGAAAATGATTTTTTTTCAAAATTTTCTCAAGATGTTTTCTTCGAGAAATAAAACCCAAAAGAGTAGGCGCAATGTCTTTCCTGCGCCCGGTAACGCGCAGTAGGTCGCGTGGACTAGGCCTGTCTTGCTACTTAATAACCTTTAATCATAATCTTTACCTGTTCTTTCGAATTTTTTATAATGCATTAATAATATTTTATTGGTTATTTTATAAAAAAAATAGAGTTTCATAACTAACAGCAATATAGTAGTTATACCAACGCTTCTTTCTCAGTGCAGAAAATTTTTCTTTGTTTTTTCTAACAGTTATTCTCGGGAAGATATGATATTCAGAACTTAAAAATGGTTTTTTGAATTTTAATGTACGCTGAGAACAAAATATACTATATTTTCATATAAAAATACTATAAAGTATAGTGGTATTTGGCTACAAATTCATTTTATAGTGATAAAAACAACAAAATTATGGTAAAGACATCTAAAAATTCGTTATTGGGTATATTATATAGTAAAATTTAAAATAGCTAAAGATTTCGAATGGAAATATTATATTATACTAAATAAATATAGTAAACTTTAATGGAAATTTAGTTAAATAACAATAATTGAGTTATTATAACTAGTTATTATATTACTATGGAATATAGTTCACAGTACAAACGCCTTTTTCCTCAGTGTACTTTCATCTATTAGAAAATAATAGTATTGTATTGTAACGTGCCTGATGTGGCTATAAAATATATATGTAGCCAATTACCACTATATTTGATAGCACTTTTATGAAAATATACTATATTTTTTCTGAATGTACAATAAAGTTCAAAAAACAATTTTTAAATTCTAAATATCAAATCATCCCTAGAATAACTGTTAGAAAAAAACAAAGAAAAATTATCTGCACTGAGAAAGAAGCGTTGGTATAATTACTATATTGCTGTTCGTTATGATACTCTATTTTTTTTATAAAATAACCAATAAAATATTATTTATGCATTCGATTAAAGAATTTTATTAAAGAATTCGAAAGAACGGGTAAAGATTATGATTAAACGTTATTATGTAGCGAGACAGACCTAGTCTACGCGCCGTACCGCGCGGTACAGAGCGCAAAAAAGACGTTGCATCTACTCTTTTGGGCTCTATTTCTCGAAGAAAACATCTTGAGCAAATTTTGAAAAAAATCATTTTCTATGTAAAAAATGCTCAGCTTTCGATTTAAATGGTAAAAAAAAATATTAAAAATATACTTTTTGAGGTATAAGATGTTTTATAGTTTTTGAAGGTGAAAATGGAAAATTCCGGAAAAACTCCTACATCATTAGAAAGCTGAGGAAAAATATGTCGGAAACGCTTATAAAACAATTTTGTAAGTACCTTTAAGTATCATAAACATGAGTTGTAAATAACAAGATTTCGAGCTCGCGCCGCGCTGGGACAGTTGACGTGAAACGCCTCATATGCGTTTTCTAGAAAATGTCTGTGTGTATGTATGTCTGTGCGTGCGTGTGTTATAAATTTGTCTGCAGCATAAATCGTAACTGGCCAGAGATACCAAGTTTATCTTTGGCAGGTACATAAAGCTTATTTTGAAGTTGTGCAAGTTCAATTATATAGTTGACTGGGTAATATTAAGTATTTAAAAAATAAAAAAGAAAAATATGGAAAAATCGAATTTATTTTTTTCGTCTCCCGGTTTGGATATCGGTCGGAAGTAGACCAATTTTCTGAAAGGTCTTGAAATTTCCTATCTACCCATATTTTTATCCGCCCGATCGGATATTATTAAGTCGGTAAAAAAAAAATGAAGAAAAATATGGAAAAATCGAATTTTTTTTTCGTCTCTCGGTTTGGATATCGGTCGGAAGTAGGCCCATTTTCCGAAAGGTCTTAAAATTTCTTATCTACCCATATTTTTGTCGGCCCGAGCGGATATTATTAAGTCGGTTAAAAAAATAAAGAAAAATAAATGTGATCACATTATGTACTAAATCTGCATTACCTGCTCTCTGGTTTAATGATTCTTGACTCGTACGACTTGTATTATCATCAATTTTTCGTACTTTTTAAGTAATGTACTATTTTATATTTTTTTTTTAATAAAAATAAAAAATAATCGTGATAAAAATTTGATTATTAACACATCTTATTTCAATGGATTCGCTTCGCTCTGGCGCAAACGTTCAAACGAGGATAATAGTAGATTATGCACCAAGAACGCAAAATGTATCATTCTTGGCGAGTGCGAGCTTTGGGGCTGAGCGCAGCGAGGCCGCCAAAGCTCGCACTCGAAGGAATGATACATTATGCGTTCGTGGTAGCATATACTATTTTTTTGTGCAAAGGCCGCAAAATGACTTTTCGCGGATCGTATAGAGGTCGCGAAATACTAAATGTATTTTGTCGCCTAGGCCTTACATTTAGTATTTCGCGGCCTCTATACGGGCCGCAAAAATTTATTTTGCGGCCTGAGGACAAAAAAATCACTTTCACGCACTAGTATCGAAATGTAATATTTTCAAATTTATATATTTGATCTAAGAAATATTATGGCTATTGTTGGATGAATTGATTTTTGACAATAAATAAAAAATAATTACCATTTTATAAAGAGTAATATTTTATTTAAAATTTGTTACAATGTTCTATGTATAAAGTTATTCTCATTTTATCATAAAAAAGTGATGAGAAAAAAGTAAAGCTTAAATGACGCTCACGATAAGCTAAATCAGATCAAATTAAATTGTAATTGACGCTGGCGTGACCGAAACGAGGAAATTGTGCTTAAGAAATGAGCAAAATTGCTTAAAAATAAACTTTGTAGAAAAAGACATATGTCGTAGACCGTGTCGACAGTGTACCGTATATTGTAACAGTATCATATATCTTGTTTCATTGTGTCATCCTCTTTAAACAATATTATGATAGATAGTGAAAAAGATGATAGGTAATTAGTTGAAAGTCGGTGAAATTTTTGAAAATTTAAACGTTGAATTAAAAACTAATAATAATAAAGAATTAAGAAGATATTCAGATTTGTAGATTAAGCCGTGTTATAGAGTACATAATTATTTTCAATTAATAATATGTAACTCGACGACTCGAGTACCTCCTCTCCAGGCCGAAAGCGTTTACTCCTAATTGTAGCGTGCATAAAAATCGGGATAGATTTATAGTAGAGGGTCCTCACGTGACGGCCTCTAAGGTAGCTCAGCTAGCTCACAGGTCTAGAATCACAGATCTCTCGTGCGTAGCTGGAAAAAATTTGAACTACCACGATTATCTTGCCTTGGGGCAATGTCGTAGCATAGATAACATTCTCATGAAGTTCGGGATGCAAGGAATCGGGTAGTCTCGCAAATGAGATAACGGTAGCTTAACTATACTATATATTTATTGGTGAGTTATATTAGTTATGTACAACGAACGAACGGAATCGTGCATCGCGCTGTTGTAGCACGAGCGCGGCTCACAACACGTTGCTTATGGCTTTAAACAGCCGTGAGAGCGTGTATGAGTATACGTATATAGATATGTGTGAATATTGGTATGCACATATATATATATATATATATATATATATATATATATATATATATATATATATATATATATATATGGAGACGTATCATAGTCATAAGTATCCAAGTTAGTAATACTCCAATATAGTGAAAATAATTATTTACAGGTAATAGGATTCCAGTTAGTGATACTCAAATTTATTTAAAATATTTTGACTATATGGAAACACATTTTATTAAAAATTATATATATATATATATATATATATATATATATATATATATATATATATATGAGGAAAAAAAGTAATAAAAAATTTCGTTTTTAATGATAACATAGAATGGAATGACATTACAAAGTTCTTTGAGAAAGCATTCTGCTAAAGCAGTTAGTAGCGGTTTTGAGTATATCCCGATTGTGAAACACTGATATTTAATACATTTTCACAAAGATTTTTTCATTTCTCTTGCCCAATTTACGTAATAGTTGATTAGTTTTGCCTAATTCATAATTCCCAAAATACATATACTTCATAATTAAAAGTTTTTCAAAGATTGAAGAAAGAGAAAACATAACCAACAAACTGTGAGTATGGTAGTACGAAAGTTAATGTTTTATTATTTAAATTTCTATTGCAAATTTGTGCATCTCTTAAACGTATATAAAAATTATTGAAAATAACGTTAAATGCGTAAATAATATTGCTCAATCAATATTCGTGACTTGATAGAATAAGATATTGTAAAATAAGAAATTTTAAAATGTAAACGTTTGGCATATATTTATGATAAATTAAAGTATTTTCGTATCAGAACGTTTAATAGTAATTTTATTATGATTAATATTTATATTTTTATCATTTACAAATTTCAAAAGGCTGTTATAATCATCGAAAACTCTAGAACAGTAGTAACCGATGTTGAAAAAGTACTCTAGTTTGAAGAAAAAATCATAATTATTATATAATTTATCTGTAATAAATTTTGATTGGATATTTTCATAAGGGGATGTGCAACCCTAATTTCAATATTTTTTTAAATCAACATTCAAACATTTACTTGGAAAAAGACGGCTGTCAAGCGCTCCGTATACGCAAACACTATATGCAGATTTTTTTCTGGATAATTCTATTGATATTTGCGTGAGTTATGCTCGTTTGAACAGTAGGTCAATTGTAGATTCCTACTTACCGACAGTACGGTTTTTATTTAATTAAATAAATTCTCATCATTTTTTTGGAAAAAGACGTCTGTCAAGCGCTCCGTACACGCAAACAGTATATGCAGATTTTTTTCTGGATAATTCTATTGATATTTGCGTGAGTTATGCTCGTTTGAAAAATAACGTCGGTACTCACATCCCCATAAGAAAACTTAGAAAACTCATTTTAATGTTAAAATAAAAGTCTTGATTAATTTTTTGATAATATTCGTTACTCTTTATATATATCTCTCAATAAGTCTCTACTTGAGGAATATGCGTGTTAATAATTCTATATTTTAAAAAAATTGTAAAAAAATTGAACCGTTCTAATTATTTCAAAATGCTTGTATACAGAATGAACTAAAACATAAAATAATATTTATCTTTTTTAAGTACGTTTTAACAACACAATTTTTGTCTAGTCTTTTTATTTCTTCCAATCTCATCTATTCAATAAGCACTCTCTGCAAATGATAATAATTTTTTTCATGACTGTACAAATAATAATATTGTTAATATAAAACTTTCTACGAAAGTATAAAATAAGGCAAGTATAGACGTTTTTTCTGTATAATATCTATTAAATAATAATATTTATGATTTTGTAAAAGAAATCAAAAAAATACCAGTGAAAAAGTCTTTTACTTCTTTGAGTCATTGTATAATGAACAAATTATATGTAAGTAAGTACATTCAAATTGTTCACTGCAAATCAGACAAATGAAAGTTGTGAAATCAATTATCGATAGTCAAGTAATGCAAACCACTCTCGGAAACTACTGTATGACTGTTCTCAGAAATGTATTCAAATTTGTTAATCTTTCTGTACAAATTAAACACAAGAAAGTACTGAAATCAATTTATTGTAGTCAAGTACCCATAAGTTAACTTGACTGACATAATACAACTTTTCGTACCTACTCATCAAACATATTCAGCCAGCGAGCATAAATTACTACTTAACGCCCAAGGGGCGTAATAGCTCATATATACAGCTCTTACAAAACTTTATAGAACCTACGCACTTTACGTCCATGTGGGAAAAATTATTTGAATTGTATAATATTATATATAAGTACATTCAAATTATTCATTGTAAATCAAACAAACGAAAGTTGTGAAATCAATTACCGATAGTCAAGTAATGCAAACAACTCTGCGAAACAATTGTATAACTGTTCTCAGAAATGTATTCAAATTTGTTCATTCTTCTATACAAATTAAACACAAGGAAGTTCTGGAATCAGTTTATTGTAGTCAAGTACCCATAGGTTAACTTGACTGACATAATACAACTTTTAGTACCTACTCATCAAACATATTCAGCCAGCGAGGATAAAGTACTACTTAACGCTTAACAGGCGCAATAGCTCACATACTCCTACAAAACTTTATAGAACCTACGCACTTTACGCCCATATGGGCGAAAATTATTTTAATCATATAACTACTATGCCTTCTTTTTATTTCTAAAATTCATAAGAATTCAGATATTTACGAAAAGTCAAAGCCTATATAAAAAAATTACATAGTTACCACCATATCACCATTTTTCATTATTCTTTCTCAATTTTGAAATTTCTATAATATTACGCATCTTGGGAGGGCAATATAAGTCTATAGAGCTGCTCTAGCAGGGGTGGTCTTCCAATCTCCCATACATACTTGGCGGGCCCGACGGTTTGCAGTTTACCGGTGGGCTTTGTAAATGTAGAATACTATATTATTGCATAAATTCATTAACAATGTTTATACTTATAAGTCCACTATAAATAATTACATTGGCTCTAATTTTGAATTGATACCGTTTAAATATAATATCCCTACATGTGCAAAATCTCATGATGTACTTCCATTACCCAAAATATTTTTCCTTGTGTCCGTTTTTTTTAAGCGGGAATCTGATATAAAAAATACATCAAATTTATAGTCTACTCAAAAGTGCTTTAGATTTTACTAACCATTGTATAAGCCACTAATTTTTTATCCTTTTCCAACGTGTAAATATCATGTGAGATTTTATATGAGTATTTCAGACATCAGATCTCATATGAGGTATGATATATGTGATGTCATCTGCAATTTTACATATTATGGGATCTCATGAGATCTTATATGAGATCTCATATGATATTTTCATGCGGGTTTGCACTTTCTATTTAAAAACAGAGTAATACATTCAATACGTATTAGTATTTAATATGTAGAAGCAATCTATTTATTCATTTTATCTGATCTGTAAACATATGAATATTTATATGAAAATGATCATGTCTACACCTTAAACTGCAAACCGTCGGGCCCGCCAAGTATGTATGGGAGATTGGAAGACCACCCCTGCTAGAGCAGCTCTATAGACTTATATTGCCCTCCCAAGATGCGTAATATTATAGAAATTTCAAAATTGAGAAAGAATAATGAAAAATGGTGATATGGTGGTAACTATGTAATTTTTTTATAGGCTTTGACTTTTCGTAAATATCTGAATTCTTATGAATTTTAGAAATAAAAAGAAGGCATAGTAGTTATATGATTAAAATAATTTTCGCCCATATGGGCGTAAAGTGCGTAGGTTCTATAAAGTTTTGTAGGAGTATGTGAGCTATTGCGCCTGTTAAGCGTTAAGTAGTACTTTATCCTCGCTGGCTGAATATGTTTGATGAGTAGGTACTAAAAGTTGTATTATGTCAGTCAAGTTAACCTATGGGTACTTGACTACAATAAACTGATTCCAGAACTTCCTTGTGTTTAATTTGTATAGAAGAATGAACAAATTTGAATACATTTCTGAGAACAGTTATACAATTGTTTCGCAGAGTTGTTTGCATTACTTGACTATCGGTAATTGATTTCACAACTTTCGTTTGTTTGATTTACAATGAATAATTTGAATGTACTTATATATAATATTATACAATTCAAATAATTTTTCCCACATGGACGTAAAGTGCGTAGGTTCTATAAAGTTTTGTAAGAGCTGTATATATGAGCTATTACGCCCCTTGGGCGTTAAGTAGTAATTTATGCTCGCTGGCTGAATATGTTTGATGAGTAGGTACGAAAAGTTGTATTATGTCAGTCAAGTTAACTTATGGGTACTTGACTACAATAAATTGATTTCAGTACTTTCTTGTGTTTAATTTGTACAGAAAGATTAACAAATTTGAATACATTTCTGAGAACAGTCATACAGTAGTTTCCGAGAGTGGTTTGCATTACTTGACTATCGATAATTGATTTCACAACTTTCATTTGTCTGATTTGCAGTGAACAATTTGAATGTACTTACTTACATATAATTTGTTCATTATACAATGACTCAAAGAAGTAAAAGACTTTTTCACTGGTATTTTTTTGATTTCTTTTACAAAATCATAAATATTATTATTTAATAGATATTATACAGAAAAAACGTCTATACTTGCCTTATTTTATACTTTCGTAGAAAGTTTTATATTAACAATATTATTATTTGTACAGTCATGAAAAAAATTATTATCATTTGCAGAGAGTGCTTATTGAATAGATGAGATTGGAAGAAATAAAAAGACTAGACAAAAATTGTGTTGTTAAAACGTACTTAAAAAGAATTTTTTTTAAACGTGTTAATTGTATTATAAAAATATTTAAGCTCTCATTAAAGTTTTTGATACAGAGTTTGACGGATATTGAGAGAGGGGGGGGGAGAGAGAGAGAGAGAGAGAGAGAGAGAGAGAGAGAGAGAGAGAGAGAGAGAGAGAGAGAGAGAGAGAGAGAGAGAGAGAGAGAGAGAGAGAGAGAGAGAGAGAGAGAGAGAGAGAGAGAGAGAGAGAGAGAGAGAGAGAGAGAGAGGAGAGAGAGAGGCGAGAGAGGGCGGGCGAAGAGTGGGAGGGAGAGTAGATTATAAAGGAAAAATGTTTATACTTGCCTTATTTTATACTTTCGTAGAAAGTTTTATACTAACAAAAATTATTATTTGTAGTCATGAAAAAAATTATTATCATTTGTATAGAGAGCTTATTGAATAGATTAGACTAGAAGAATTAAAAGGACTAGAAAAATTGTATTGTTAAAACGTACTTAAGAAATTAGATTTTAAAAAACGTGTTGATTGTTTTAAAAAAATATTTAAGCTCTCATTAAAGTTATTTCTACTTTAATTTAAAGAAATTTATAAATTAAATACTTTCGAGGAAAAATATTAATGCTTTCTTTTTAAAGAAAACATTTTTCGAAGATTCCGTAGATATTTCAAAATAAAGTTTGTTATTGTATTATTCTTGTACAGAATGTCTTGAGGGCTGTTTTAAAAAAATATTCAACATTTTTCATGGAGTTATTATACATAGTTGTTAAGTAAAAATAGACGAGAGAGATAGGGGGTGGGGATTTTTTTTACAAAGCAACTTAACAGTGGTTTAGAGAAATAATAAAAATAATTTAGTTTTGTTAGCATACAAGTTTTGCATGAACTTTTCATTTTTCTTCTTGTTTTTTTTTGTAATTAATTTTTTCGAAAAGAAAGTTTTCAGTTATTAAGATTATTTGTACAGTCATGAAAAAATTATTACCATTTGTAGAGAGTGCTTATTGAATAGATGAGACTAGAAGAATTAAAAGGACTAGACAAATTGTTATTAAAACGTACTTAAAAAAATAGCTTTTAAAAAACGTGTTCATTGTTTTAACAGAATATTTAAGCTCTCATTAAAGTTTTTGTTACTCAGTTTGACAGATGTTATGGGCGCGAGGGAGAGAGAGGGGAGGGAAAGAGAGAGAGGTCGAGAGAGACAGGGGAGAAAGAGAGGGAGGGAGAGAGAGAAAAGGAGGGAGAGAGGGGAGGGAGAGAGAGACTAATACTTGCCTTAGTTTAAACTTTTGTAAAAAGCTTTTTAGATAGATTTCACAATTTTTGAAGAGAAAATAATAATTACATAGTGTGATAACGTTACGAGAGTTTATTATAGTATATTTTTAATATCATTATTTTAAATGGTATTATTTATTTGTACAGTCATGAAAAAATTATGACCATTTGTACAGAGTGCTTATTGAATAGATGAGACTAGAAGAATTAGAAGGACTAGACAAATTGTTGTTAGAATGTACTTAAAAAGTTAGCTTTTAAAAAACGTGTTGATTGTTTTAAAAAATATTTAAGCTCTCATTAAAGTTTTTGGTACTTAGTTTAACAGATGTTGAGAGAGGGAGAGGGAGAGAGAGGTGAGGGAGAGAGAGACTAATACTTGCCTTAGTTTAAAATTTTGTAAAAAGTTTTTTAGATAGATCTCACAACTTTTGGAGAGAAAATAATAATTACATAGTGTGATAACGTTACGAGAGTTTATTATAGGATATTTTTAATATCATTATTAAATGGTAGTATTGTTATTCACAAAAGTTTTAAATTTGAATGTTTCTTCAAGGAGCTCGATAAAGTGATTACATTGTAAAATTTTTTGAAATAATATAATCAAACGTGTATTTTCTTAGGTATGATGATTAATTAACAATACTATTAATTGTAAAGTTATATGATTAATAAATTAAAAAGAATTTGCAATGAATGATAATGTACACTTGCCTATAAGTTATGAATTTCGTAGTTAATTATAATTATATTTAATAAAACTTTCTAATGTAGCATACTTGTTCGATTTAATTTTGACAAATTCATGAAAATAACCCATAAACATAAAAATATCAATAAAAATGTTGTTCGGAATATGTATTTTAAAAAATATTTAAACTTCTATTTCACTTTGACGAGCAATCTTATTGTATTTATCTTTATTATTTTCAATCATCTGTTTCAAATCTTTTAAAAAATTATCATGATAAAATAAAATATATGGCAGTCTTATTTCATATTTGAGATTATTTTCAACTGATCAGACTGATTTCAAACTTTTAACACATTTTTAAATCATTATTCTTCTCATGTTTTATTCAAATATTATAATAATGGCATATATCATATATTCTAATTCTATTTAATATTATGTTCCTCTGATCAGCCGTTCCAAATACACTACGTGCACTTGTGACATAAAGTTAATATAAAATATCTAGACTTCTATTCGACTTTGACAACTGTATTAGAAATGAATTTCATACGCCATAATTCATCTTTAGCATTGTACAATTCACTTTTTTTTCCATAACCAGTACTTCTGTTCTTCAATAACAATATCTTGCTCATATATTCACAGAACAGATGGCTCCACTGAAACATTTGGCGCCCCTCACCATAAGCCAATCATTAGTTATAAAATAATAATTTTCAAAACTTGGATTCGTTGAAGTTTTCAATATAAACCACTTGAATTAAGAACCGATCAGACACATCTTACAAAATTAAAAACAAAAGTTTATGAACTAAGAATCATTGAGCCAAAAAAGGTTTCTCGACATTCTTTTATAGTAGAAAATGTAAAACATCTTAATATAATTATTCATTGAATTATCCATGATTGCCACACATCTTGTAAAATTAAAAACAATCAGTTTATGAACTAAGAATTGCTGAGAACTTCTCTGAAACATTTTGTCGTCTCCCATCGTGAGAAAATTATAACATTAGATTAACTGAGCATTTTTATTTGTTGAAATTTTCACAACAATAACCTATTATTTTTTCTTTTTTTTGTATTTTAATGTTCATTTGGCATAATCTTTTAATTGGTGTTTAAGTAAATATTTACAACAGAACAGCACTAATATCGACTAAGTTTCTTGAAGTATAGACAAAAATCCTGTTTTTTTAACCAAGGCTTTGACCAATATTTTAAATTCTGATTTTAAGTAGAGGTTCTAAATTACACACTTCATTTAACACATCATACCGCTACTATATTTTAACATAATCTTGTAAAATTAAAAACAAACACAACCAGTTGATGAATTAAGCATTATTCTTATCTGAATCTTGTATAGAAAAAATAAATATATCCTAAAACGTCTCTGAAACATTTTGACATCTCCTACCGTGAGAAAATCATAAAACAGATTAACTGAGCACTTTCATTCCTTGAAATTTTCACAATAACACATCATTTTTACCCTTTTTCGTATTTCCATGTTCATTAGACATAATTTTTTCATTGGCACTTGAATAAATATGCACAACACTGATATCGGCTAAGTTTTTTAAAGATGACACGATGCTTTCTAAACCAACGCTCAGACCAATATTTCAAATCGGCATCATAAATTATATTGTAGTATATAATTTCAAATCGGCATCATAAATTATATTGTAGTATATATAAAAAATATATATCTACTATACTTCTACTCCATTGAAAACTGTATTTTTTATATATTTCATTTAGAAATTTCGTACGCCATAATTCATCTTTCGCATTTACTATTCTTTTTCTATAACCAGTACTTCTGTTCTTCAATAACTCTTGCTCTTTGTATTTCAATAAAATCACTGTTTCTGTAATTGGTATAGTAATATTAATGGCACAGTCCTATTCTATTTCACTTAGATTTATATAAATAACACAACCTAACCTAGAATAAAAAAAATAAAATTAACTTTATAATTTTAATTTAACAAAAAAAATTGTTGACATAATGCTGTTTTACCTTACCTTATACGATTAAATTTTTCTCCTCATAGTTTGATACATCAGCTGCTCATCAAATTTTAATGACTCCGAAAAAATTTTCTTGACTACTTATCTGTAAATAAAAATTTTCACAAAGTATCAATTCTTTAAAAAAATTACTATTTAACATTTAGTCATTTTAATACTTATCTAAAAAATGTTGTTGCCTCATTGATGCTCGTAAATAAATCTTTTATTCTTTTCGTCAGTCAACTTCCTCAGATCTTTGATGATTATTGAAACGAATATATATATATATACACACACACACACACACACACACACACACACACACACACACACACACACACACACACACACACACACACACACACACACACACACACACACACACACACACACACACACACACACACACACACACACACACACACACCCACCCACACACACACACACACACACACACACACACACACACACACACACACACACACACACACACACCTATTACTATAGTCATTCTCTACGGTATGCCTGACACCGATACGACACCGAAATACTATAGGGATATATATCTATAATGTGTGTGTGTGTGTGTGTGTGTGTAGGTCACGTGACAGGAAGTCGCAACACCGGATGAGAGTCTGAAACTATGGAGAAAATTTAGAATCGGAAAGTGGACATAAAAAAATTCAGCTCTCTATATCTTTTAAACGAGATAAACTTTTTAAATAAAATCTTTTGATTTGTGTAGAGTAATGAAATGGCTTTCGATTAAGAGGGATATGTTATATAGTTGAAACTAACGCAATAGGTATATAAGTGCATTGATTTTCTCGTACATCCATTTCAATGTATATCATCGCGCGGTCACTCCTAAGGCTCTTCTATACTTGCCTTCGGAGCGCTCCCGCGCTCCTTGATATCGATTTACTAATAACATTTCAGCTTTTATTTAGTGTTTTACAAAAGGAACATTAAAATGGAAAAATTGGGACATACGACGTAGATCGTGTTTCATAATAAGGTAATTTAAACGTCTCGAGTTTTTATTAATAGAATTAAATTAAATTTGAACATTAAAACACATTCAGTAAATTGATTTTATATACGGAAAGACATGTTTAAGGTATAGCAAAAAGATTTTTGGTCGAAACATGGTTTACGAGGAAGATTATGAAAAACTGAAAACCCCTCTAAATTCGTTCCGTAACTGGTACTTTTACCTTATACGAGCTATAAAAGTGCCCATAGTTGGAGCAGTGTGAGAATCGGCAAAAGAAGGTCCGCGCCGCTCGCGCGACTCTGCTACGCTTGAAGAAATATATATAGATATACGAGCGATCAGTGCGTTGCGTCGAGGCGAAGGGGGGGAATCGGTAGAAGATGGTTCGTCCGGCGCAACTCACGAAAGTCGGCGGAGCTCGCACTAAACTGTATATACAACGCGCGATCAGTTCTACGAATCGTTGAGGAGCGGGGGAAATCGAAGGTGCAGCTCGGCCGCCGCTGGCTCGCGTAAATCCACGATGTGCTCGAACTATTATAGAGGCTTGACACTGACTCTGCGGACGGCGAAGAGTGGGGGAAACCAACAGCTCGACTTGGTCGACTCAAGCGCTTGAACATAATGTGGCCGCGCGGATGCTGCATTGGTGACGCGCCTCAGCGGTGCTCGGAGGCGCTCGGAAGGATTCGCCGAATTGCCGTTGGCTGCAATGTTGTTATATGAGCGCGCGTGGACTGAGTGTCTGCGCCGTTCACGAGCCGTTTTTCAGTTTCTAGCGATTCTAGCTATCTCCCAGGCGCCGGAAATTTGTCGCTTCTGTCTCCCCATATAGCAACCTGCTGATATAATTGGAAAAACTAATCACCGCTTTTTATAGTTTTTTATTCGTAGAATCTAAATTTAGAGGTTACAATTTAACAAAATTGCAATAACCTTCATTTAAATGCATTTGCTTAAACAAATAAAAACAGTCTTTTGCGATCAGAATAATTCTTTCTTGAAAATTAAGGTAACTTTAAGATTAAAATAATCCTTTCAACATCTATAAAAACCCAATATTCAGAGTTATAAATTTTTTAAATATTAACTTTCCGTATTTGAGAGATTTTTAATAACAGTCACAAAATTAAACGTCAAGTAAAAATTATTACCGTTATTTATCGTTTACGATCAAAAAAACCGCTGCTAACCGCTTTAGCAGAATGCTTTCTCAAAGAGAATTGATAAATTGCATCAAATAATCTTTTTAAATGTATATTTTAATATAAAATTTCATTGTTTCTGCATATCTGATTTTCCGTAAATTTAATATTCAAAATGATCAAGAAAATTATATTTAAAACAGTTATTTAGTAATTATTAAATTGCAAATTAAAAAGTTTAAGGTATTATCACATGCTATTTATTGAATTTATAAATTAATTACGTTTTTTCAAAATTTCTTCGGCGTTTCCTTACCAGTACAAATCGAACCTTGATATCTAATTATTCAATATCATTACAAAATACTTTATTTTGTAAAATGAAAATACTGTTGATAGTCGTAAAAGGTTACGATTTTTCTTACTTGAAGTTGTCAAATTTTAGCATTGATACAAATAATGAATGTTTTGTTAATTATTCTCCATGAATTTTGCGAATGTTTTGATAATTATTCTGTATTGATGTCTTAATGATCAATAACAAGTTTCGTAAGGAAGTTCATTTGCTTCATTTTTTGAGGTTAATTATACCGTATTTTAATTCACTTAATTTTTTTTTAATACATAGAGGTACCCAATGATACTTTTTAAGAGCAACAATTGTCCGTCGCATGCTTATCTTTGGATTAAAATTTTTTCATTACAAACAACTTTTAATGTGCTGCAAAATACGTAAATTTGTACGAATTCCCATAAGACTCCATGTTAAATTACTTAAACGAAAACATCAATATCTTGCTTCCTAGGTAACTTTTGGTTCTAAAAATTTAATTGAGTTATTTTAAGAGTTATACTAACCAGTCCTTCAAATTTTGTTAAAATCTGCTTTCTGATTCAAAATCGAGAGAACTCCCTTAAGCTATTCCTTAAACGATTATTTGTAATATATTTTAATAGGAGAAGTGGTTATGTAGGGCTATTGGCGAAGGATACCACTTTAAATAAAAATCCAACGCATATGTTAATAGTACATCAAAGGTAACGTTAAAAACTTTTTTAACATTTCAATAAAAAAAAGAAGAATTGTAAGCTTCTCTTAAACGTTTTGTCGAAGGTGGGGGGTTGACGAGTGGAGCGAGTAGGGGGTACCCCCCTAGTATATATAAGGTAAAAGTACCAATAAGTAACACGTTAAGGTCGCTGAGAGGCTTTATACTGAATTTTTATGGATAAATCGCATGTAAATTAAAAATTTCTTTTGTATTTCATAAATAGTTGCAATAGTTTATGAATAACAGTGGAAATTGGTTCGATTTTCTTACTAAAATTTATAAAAAAAGTGAAAATAATGAAGAGTGCGTTTGTTCCAATAAATAACTAACCAAAGGCACTTGACCCATAGTACGAATTCTTGTGTCCCAATAAATAACTACTTGTTTCACAACTTTTAAATATGGTTTTTAAGCTTCATTTCGTATAGGTAAAGTCATTATTAATAGCATAATCTAATTAAATTAAAGTAAATTTGATAGAAAAGCTTACTTACATAAACATTACTTCAATGACACAAAAATATTTAATGTAATTACACTCGATTATTAAAAATGTTTTAGTTCTTACAGAAAAGCATAATGATGCTAACACTGAAATCTAACAAAAAAAAAAACCGCTGAGAAAGTAATTATCCGTTTGGACGGACAAAAATATGGATAGATAGGTAATTTCAAGACCTTTAAGAAAATATCACTACTTCCGACCAATATCTAAACCCCTAACCCCCCCCCCCCCCCACGCCGTAAAAAAATATTTTCGATTTTTCCATATTTTTCTTTATTTTTTTTAACTGACTTAATATTATCCGATCGGGTCGAAAACCGTAAGGATTGATAGGTAATTTCAAGACCTGAATAGTATATTACGCACCATGGGAGGAAAAAACATGGACAGTCCACGGCTCGTGTAAATTGCTACCAGAGCCGAAGGCGAGAAAATGCCATATTTCCGTTTCGGAGCCGGGCGGGAATGAGGCACTTTCGGTCCGGTGTGAGGAAAAATATCATTACTTGCGACCGATATCTAAACCGATCGCCGTAAAAAAATATTTTCGATTTTTCGATATTTTTCTTTATTTTTTTAACCTACTAAATATTACCCGATCGGTCCAACAAAAATATGGATTGATAGGTAATTTCAATTCCTTTAAGAAAATGAGCTTATATCCGACCAATATCCAAACCCGGCGACAAAAAACAAAAATTTCGATTTTTCAATATTTTTATTTTTAATTTTTTTAATATTTATTATTATCCAATCAACTATATAATTGAACTTGCACAACTTCAAAATGAACTTTAGATATCTGCCAAAGATAAACTTGATACCTCTGTCCATTTTCGAGTTATGCCGCGGACAAATTCATTACCCACACACACACCTAGACACACCCACATACACACATACACGCACACGCACACGCACACACACACACACACACACACACACACACACACACACACACACCCAACCACCCACCCACCCACCCACACACACACACCCACACACACACACAAACACACACACACACACACACACACACACACACACACACACACACATTTTCTGGAAAACGCATATTTCGACTCAGGGAGCTCAGAAATATCGAAAATCATCAAAATCTCGGGGTCAAAAAATTTCACCGTTATCAAGCTTTCTCTTTGAGAAAGTAAAAGGATGTGCATAGTTAAATATACTCATTCTGAATATGAAAAAAATTATTTACAAACCCTATTGAATAGTATACTTTTTGGCGCTACTTTTAAATCTAAAAATTGAGGAAAATTTCATCTTTTTTCTAAACGACGACACTTATAAATACTGGCACCTTCCTATTTGATCTTTGCATGAATAATTATCTACACTGAAATAATTACTTTAAAACTTATGGTTTTCAGTGTAGATAATTATTTACGCAAAGATCAAATAGACAGACGCCAATATTTATAAGGGTTGTAGTTTAAATACAAGACAAAATTTTCCTTAATTTTTAGATTTAAAAGTAGCGTCAAAAAATATAGCATTCAAAAATGCTTGTAAATAATTTTGTTCATATTCATAAAGGCTTAAAGAATAGGAATATTTTATTTCAATTTCACAAAAGATGAAAGAACAAGAAAAACTTAAACTGATGAATGTGCCATCAAAAAAACCGCTGCCAATTCATTGGTACGTAGCTTCCTCCAAATTAATGTATCTTCCTATATGTATAGTATATATTTTAAATATAAGATATGTTCAATCATTATACTTTTTTTTTCAATGATTTAATAATTCATTAATATTTAAATAATTGTATATTTTTTCTTATTATTGAAATTATTTTTTATTTGACACTTATTCTATTTAAAAAAGAGTAATATTTTAAAATATAAAATTAAAAAATTTTTATCTACCCTGAGATCAACTTACTCACATTTTCAATATCATATATAATAACTTCATTTTTGACATTATAAATATATTATTATTCAATAATTGTGTATCTTTATTATAAATAATTGTGTACATATTACAAAAATTGAAATTATACTTCTAATTTTGATTTTTTGAATGGTCCGTCATAGTTTTCGTCATCTTTTTCTTTTATTTTCAATAAAATATAGTTGATTGTTGATTTTATCATTTCTTACACCATCTTAATAAAAAAAAAGCAAATAAAATATTATGTAAACACAAAATATCAGTGGCAGCTAATAAAAACATTTACATAACTTTGTAAAGGCAAAATGAGCGTATATATAATTATATAACCGTGAACCATAAATGTTTAAACTTTAAAATATTTATCTCAAAATTGAGTGAGGGTAATTCTTACTATATTCACTTCTTAAATCGTGATTATTCGAAAAATTAATGTACACCCGACAAAGTTGATTTTATCCGAACGTGCCTAATCAATTTTAAAATCCTGCAATCTCATTGGACGATTCCAATTTAGGGTTAATGTTTACACAATAGTATACAACGATAAATGAGGAGTTTCCACCATATGCTTATAGCACAATTTTTCCGATATTGTGATTTTTATGACGCCATTGTACGGTCAACTACCTTAAATTTAATTATCCCTTGCGGTCAATTTTACCCGAGTAAAATTTTAAATTTACTCACATTATCAAAAAATGAAAAATTACAACAATTTTACTCCAGTTATTTACACCGGAGGGAAGCTGATTCTTTCCGAACGTGCCTAGTCAATTTTAAAATCCTGCAATCTCATTGGACGATTCCAATTTACTATTTCAATGATTTAATAATTTATTAATATTTGTAAATTTCACTTTGTTCTTGCTATTTAAATTTGTTGTTAGTTCAAACTTATTTTATTCAATTTGTTTAAGACACAAATAATTATTTTTAATATTAATGATTTTGACGTGTTCAGCTGATAAAATAGGATTAATGATAAAGTATGAGTATTACGCCATCTTCATAAAAAACAAAATCAAATAAAATATTATGTAAACACAAATATCAGTAGCAGCTAATAAAAACATTTATACAAATTTCTAAAGGCAAAATGAGTGTATATAAAATTATATGCTCATGAACCATAACAGTTTCAACTTTAAAATTTTTATTTCAAAATTGAGAGAGGGTAATTCTTACTATATTCCCTTCAAATCACGATTATTCGAAAATTTAATTCAAACTCAAAATGACCAATTTCATGTTTTTGCAGAGCTCGCTGTAAATTAACCTCAATGAAAAACAAAAGCAAATAAACAACACGCTCGCGTTAAGGCGTCATTTCCATTTTCTAGTAACCTATACATAAAACCGTTCCCGAAAAATTACGATTTAAAAAGAGGGCTGAAACAGTTTTAACAATTTTAAACTCAAATATATCTGAAATTTATAAACTAATACTTTTACACTAACAATTCATGTAATAAATAATATACAAACTCTACACCTACATCAAATCTACATCTCCATCAAAATTCAAAGTAATTAAATTTTACTCTAGTTGTTGTGCGACATAGAAAGTCCTTTCCAGAAATACCAAAATTTTAAATATCCAATATCTCAAAAACTAACCATATAATCTGGATGAAATTTTACAATTTTACATAGATATTGCCTATACTGCATACAAAATAGTATATAAAATTCAAACTGATACATTATGTCGTCATTGAGAAATTACGATTTTAAAAATACGTAAAAAAATTTTAATATTAAATATATCTAAAAACTATGAGACAATTCTTTTACCTAAAGGACTTATACGATAAACATATAAACTCTACATCTCCACAAAATTTCAACATGATTAAACCAATTTTTTCTTCTCTAGTTAGCATGCGACAAAGAAAATGACAGGAAAATACGAAAATTTTAAATATCAAATATCTCAAAAAGTAATCAAACGATCTGGGTGAAGATTCATACACATATTATCTATATTACATACAAAATTCTCTATAAATCTGGAGCTGATACGTCGAGCCGATTTCGAGAAATTATGTTCGAAAAAAATTAAAAAAATTTTAACCTCAAATATTTCAAAAATTTCTGGAAAAATCATTTTGCCCAAGGAACTCGACCGAGAGCTATCCAAAATCTACTTCTAAAAGGAATTTCGAAGAGATTAAGTCAATTTTACTCCCGTGATCGTTGGACATACAAAACTCATTTTTTCATATATAAACTTTTTCTCGAAAACTAATCGACAGAATGGATTCAAATTTGTACAATAAAATCGGGGAAAAAACCAAAAGCAACGAAATTAGAATTTTTTTTCCACTTCCACGCATATATATTCGACTATTTGGGGGTGTTCCGGGGATTCAATTTGGTCACCAGTTTTTTTCAGGTACAGTTTTATCGCCAGAATCCATAAGCAACAATAAAACCGGGGAAAAAACCAAAAGCAAAAAAATAGAATTTTTTTTCCACTTCCACCCCTATATAATCGACTATTTGGGGGTGTTCCGGGGATTCAATTCGGTCGCCAATTTTTTTCTGGTACAGTTTTATCGCCAGAATCCATAAGCAACAATAAAATCGGGGAAAAAATCAAAAGCAAAGAAAATAGAATTTTTTTTTCCACGTCCACCCCTACATACCCGACTATTTGGGAGTGTTCCGGGGATTCAATTTGGTATCCAATTTTTTTCTGGTACAGTTTTATCGCCAGAATCCATAAACAACAATAAAATCGGGGAAAAAACCAAAAGCAACGAAAATAGAATTTTTTTTCCACTTGCACCCCTATATAATCGACTATTTGGGGCTGTTCAGGGGATTCAATTTGGTCGCCAAATTTTTTCTGGTACAGTTTTATCGCCAGAATCCATAAGCAACAATAAAATCGGGGAAAAAAACAAAAGCAACGAAAATAGAATTTTTTTTCCACTTGCACCCCTATATAATCGACTATTTGCGGGTGTTCCGGGGATTCAATTTGGTCGCCAATTTTTTTCTGGTACAGTTTTATCGTCAGAATCCATGAGCAACAATAAAATCGGGGAAAAACCAAAAGCAACGAAAATAGAATATTTTCTATGGACTGATCGACGTAAAGGGTGCTAGGGTGCTTGGGGGGGGGGGTGGGGATGGCTTGTTTTTGATCTGTTTTTTGTTTTTTACATGTATTTTATCATTTTTGATGATAATAAGCCCCGTCCAGTTGGAAAAAACCGATTTTTCAAAAATCGATTTTTCGTTGGATCCCAACGTTGCAAACTTCAAACACATTGTCATTCGCGAAATTCCCGATAACAAAATCCGCGAACTCGCACGCGTGTATCTCTCACGAGCGGTAACAACAAGAAGGATGCCGGGCTCTTTCGCGCCGGCTCGCTCGTCGTCTCGTCGATGCAGCTCCAATTCTGCATTGACGCGCCCTCTAGCGTTCGCTACCACGAACTTACTAATTACCGACGTCGGTACGGCAGGCCGTGACACCCCCCACTCAGACGTAGATTATCTCCAGATGAGCGACTCTGTACACCAATCCGACGTCGATTGTACCTGGAAAGTCTGAGACAGCTTTGTGTCCGGCTAGTCTTGTCAGCTCTCGAGTTTTTGAGGAGTGCCTCGAAGCTGCGTCAAAATATCGCCAGGTAAAAACTTTCTTCACTCTTCAGTAACTGAAGATTTAGCTGCAGTAGAAGCTTTCTCTTTCTCTAGCTCTACAGGCTGATCTACCTGTAGTGCAAGCAATACGTGCTTCGCTTTGCTGTCTTGGTTGTCTACCAAGACAGTAATGTTCTCCTCTTCGCGTCAGCGGCCTCTCGTTGGCCACTGCTCCATGTATAGCCGGCACGCTGGCGTCTGGTACGTTTTCCAGCCAGACGACGGTGGTGAAAGCCAGGTCTTCTTCGTTATTTTCCGACCTGATCAGGCCCAGCGCCCGCTGGCGGCTGGATTTTCGCAAACGGCGGGTCGCTCATCGCCGTGTTCTCTCTCTTCTTCTTCCTTTTTTCTTCTTCTCTTCTTAAGGTCAGTTCCTACCCTCGGAGATTCTTCGGATTCTCGAAACTCGGAATCGAACTTCCGCAGCCATAGTGCTGGACAGGCGAAACGACCTATCGAGCTACCCATTGCGTTTATCACGCCCGGCTGTTGTGAGTCAGCGCATTGCGGGGTGGCCTTCCCCTAGGGTATGCTAGACTTAGCTAGGTCGCTTCTAAGGTCATCGCTTACGTTACCTGGAGTTAAACACACTCCAAACCAGGCATTGTTACCGTCGATTCGACAAACAAATCGGGAACGGTATGCCTGGCGGCACAAAGCGGATGCGGAGCTAAGCTTCGACGCATTTACGGCACTTGACGAAGCCTCTAGTTACTTTTATCAGTCACTGGTGTGACCGGCCGGGAAATGACCTGTCATCGCGGTTTAATTTTGGGCAAAATTAGTTGGCCAGCGATGCCACGTGCGAGGATCGCCTGAGCTGGCCGAGAGGCATTTGGCTTCCGGTCGAGGGGTCCTATTCCTCCGAGGATATTCTTCTCTCTTCTTTTCATCTGAAAGTTGACGGTTTGGTGGATTTTCCCGTGTCCTTTTCCACCATCCATCGAACTTTAACAGCGCTACGATGTTTCGTCACCGAAGTTTCTTACCTGCCGTCGCTGGAATTTACCGTTGACCTGTCTCACTCGTCACTGGAAGTGAGGCTCTTTGGTCAAACGGTATGTCTCAACGTCTATTCTTCAGCGACGACAGGCTGTGGCTCTCTCGGCTTCTCAGTAGCCTATCTCGCCACAGCCATAGCAGCGAATGAGACCTGAGGGTTGTCTTTGACCTTGTCGACGGTCTTCCTTGCTCTTCAAGGTCCTCCAATGAGTCCTTAGGGCTATCCTTGACCTTTCTCCTCGGTCGTCCTTGCCCTTCAAGGTACTCGACCTTAGAGCTGTCCTTGACCTTATCGACGGTCTTCCTTGCCCTCGTAATGAGATCTTCGTTTCTCCTTCCAACAATTCTTTGGAGCTTTTACTTCGACTGCTATGGTAATATGAACTGTCATTGGTCATGCCAATTCCTCTTCTCTGACGTAGCAGCCTTGTTCGTAATCTTCGTCTTCTGAATATCATCATCGCTCTCTTCTTCGTCGTCACTGTTAAGCACTCTTCGTTACTCGTTCCTTGCTTAGCAGTGACTTTCCATCATCTGGTATCATCTTGTTTCTTCGTCGTCCTCTTCATCAATTATTGCGAGGTATGCTCTCTCTTTCCGGTGCCGCACATCACATCACCAAGGTTTCAACTTGCCTTGGTGAGTCCCTTTATAATATATTATAGTTCTACCTAACCTCCACACTCTGAATTTCGACCTTGAAGAATTGCTAACCCTGAGTGGGAAACAACTTTGTAACCTACAGCAAACCCTCTGGGGGTAGAAGTTCGAAGATTTTTGAGAAAGATCAATATAAATTGCTGTAGGCTACAAAGTTGCTATTTTTTTTTATAGAACATCGTGACAAATAGTTAGATACGGTGCGCCTAGGCGGAATAGAAGTGCGAGCGTGATCTTTATTTGTTTAAACAACAATAATAATTTGTTTAAACAATAATAAAAATTTGTGAAAAGCATCAGGAGATTGAACACTCGACTAAATTTGTGACGAGCGTTCAATCAATACCAGTTGCTAGCCTAGTGAAGGCGAGTATAGACAATACCCCTAGGGGATTCGAACCAGAGACAAAGAATCGAACTGAGGGGTAGATTCGAACCCGCGGTGACCTGGCTGGCGTTTAATTTTTTTTTACAGAGTAAAAATTTTAAAATAGCTGAAAAACAGCGACAAACCAGTAATTCGTGCTAAATCGGGATTGAAGCACCAACTACTGGCAAATTAAGAGAAAAACCAGCCAGTGCGTTTTGAAGTCGAGTAAACTGGTATCAACCTTCTGCAACTCGAAGTGGAATTCAGAGTGTGGAGGTTAGGTAGAATTATAATACATTATAAACTATTTATACATATTTAGTTATTTATTTATAAAAAGAAGGTGCGCCTTAGGGAACGATCCCTTTAATAGAAACCGCACACACAACCACACTCTGAAATACACACTGAAGCGCATGTAAAGACAGCGACAAAAGAAAGCAAGATCCGAAGCGACAGGAGAAGAACAAGCCTTTTATATGGAAAAAAAGAAGATTTAGGGGCAACCTTTATAAAAGGTATAGCTCCCCTTCTCAGGTGCCGCTGGTAAGCAGGACTCAACCGCTGCCTAAAAGCCGCGGCAGAGCCTGGGAGGAGGGGGGGACTCACCAAGGCAAGTCGAAACCTTGATGATATGCGGCACCAGAAAGAGAGAAATGCCGCAAGCAACAGCGAAGAGGGCGATAAAGAAAAGAAAAATACATCGCAAGATGGAAAGTCACTGCTAAGCAAGGAACGAGTAACGTAGAGTGCTTAGCAGTGACGACGAAGAAAAGAGTGACGATGATTTTCGGAAGACAAAGAAGACGAACGAGGCCGCCACGTCTGAGAAGAGAAAACAGCGTGAGCATTGACAGTTCGAAGTACCATTAGCAGTCGAAGTGAAAGCTTCATGAAATTGTTTGAAGGAGAAACAAAGACCTCATTACGAGGGCAAGGAAGACCGTCGACAAGGTCAAGGACAGCTCTAAGGTCGAGTACCTTAAAGGGCAAGGACGACCGACGAGAAAGGTCAAGGATAGCCCTGAGGACTCATTGGAGGACCTTAAAGAGCAAGGACGACCGTCGACAAGGTCAAAGACAACCCTCAGGTTTCATTCGCTGCTATGGCTGTGGCGAGATAGGTTACTGAGAAGCCGAGAGAGCCACAGCCTGCCGTCGCTAAAGCAAAGACAGCGAGACACATCGTTTGATCAAAGAAGCTCACATGAAGTGACGAGCGGAACAGGTCAACGGTAGCTTTTAGCGTACCAGGTAACAAACTTCGATACCGAATCATCGTAGCGTTGTTAAAGTTCGATGGATGGTGGAAAAGGACACGGGAAAATTCACCAAGCCGTCAACTTTCAGACGAAAAGAAGAGATATGAAGATCCTCGGAGGGATAGGACCCCTCGACCGGAAGCTGAATGCCTCTAGGCCAGATCAGGTGATCCTCTCACGTGGCATCGTTGGCCAACTAATTTTGCCCAAAATTAAGCCGCGATGACAGGTCATTTCCCGGCCGGTCACACCAGTGACTGATAAAAGTGACCAGAGGTTTCGCCAAGTGCCGTAAATGCGTCGAAGCTTAGCTCCGCATCCGCTTTGTGCCGCCAGGCATCCCGTTCCCGATTTGTTTGTCGAATCGACGGTAACGATGCCTGGTTTGGAGTGTGTTTCATTCCAGATAACGTAGGCGGTGACCTTAGAAGCGACCTATCTAATTCGAGCATACCCTAGGGGAAGGCCACCCCGCAATGCGCTGCATCACACCAGCCGGGCGTGAGTAAATGCAAAGGGTAGCTCGACAGGTCGTTTCGCCTGTCCAGTACTATGGCTACGGAAGTTCGTTTCTGAGTTTCGAGAATCCGAAGAATCTTCGAGGGCTACACTTGGCTTTCAGAACAGAAGCAGAAGGATGAAGAAAAGCCAAAGAACGTGAAGAGAAGGATGACGTTGCCCGACCACTGGAGGAAGAAGAAGAAGCGGCGAAGAGCGACCCGCCACTTGCGAGAATCCAGCCGCCAGTGGGCGCTGGATCCAATCAAGTAAAAAAAAAAAATAGCAAAAGCTGTGTTGTCGCTTTTATCATCGTCGCCTGGGTGGAATGTACCAGGCGCCGATTAGCTATTTGTATATCAAATAGTGGACAATGAGAAGCAACGGATGTGAAGAGATAAACATTACTGTCTTGGTAGATAATCAAGGCAGCATAGCGAATCACATACCGCTAGTTTTACAGGTAGATCAGCCTGTAGAGCTAGAGAAAGAGAAAGCTTTTACCGAAGCTAATTCTTCAGGTCCTGAAGAGTGAGAAAGAGTTCTTGTTGAATATAGGTGACAGAGACAGAGTTGTTCTAGAGTTGTCAGGAACAACCGACGTCGGATTGTTGTACAGAGTCGCCCATCTAGAGATAAGCGACGTCTGGGTGGGGGGTGTCACGGCCTGTCGTACCGACGTCGGTAATAAATCGGCAATAAATAA
>CM070876.1:40925194-41067694 GCA_036365515.1 Torymus aiolomorphi | reverse complement strand
GCTTTAAAATTTATTACGCGTTATAATTTTAATTTTTTATTTTAAAAACATTGTTTTTCGCATTTCAAGTTGTACTAGATATATTCGCTCTGATTTAAGGAAGTTTTCTGGGAAAGTTTCACTTTTCTATTTGTTATTGTTTATAATCGATTTCGTTTATTAATTAATATAGGAAATACTTAACATCTATTAAAAAAATTATACGTATATTCGCCCTGAAGTCATTTTCTCTCCGCTTTTTTAATGTATCATAACTAATTTGCAACGATTTTAACATTCACTGTTTAATTTAATTCTCATTATGTTAACTATTACAAAAGGTTTTTACGAAGTATCAGTGAAGGTCTTCGTCACATTTGGGATAGCTTTTATCTACGCATATTCAGAAATAATGATCTGTAACAACAAATTAAAAAAATTTTACGTATTACTTTCAACGTATCCGTTGAAAATAATATTTAATTTTTACTATTTTTTCAAATACATCATAAAATAATGTGATTTTATATTAATCAAGGCCTTCACTTCTTCTCTTTTCTGCGTTACGTATTCCTCATCGAACCAATCGATGCATGATTGGGCATTCTGATAGTTGGTAATAGGATTCTGTAATAGAAATTTATATTTGTTATCACGAAAAAAATTAAATTCTGTGAGAATGCTTTTCTTTATACAGAAATCAACTTGTTTTAAACAGAATTATTTCTTCGCTCAATTTAAGAAAGAAGATACACGGAAAAAATTGGTTTCCTAAGCAATTAGTTACTTCGAAAGGGTACAAATAAGAAGGATAATTAGTTTTACTAACAAGTAGTAGTTCCGCTAACTATTTTCAAGTACTTAAAATAACCAATCTATGTTACTCAATGTCCCAATAAAACAGTTACATAACTATTTCAAATCATTAAAACTACTAATCTAACCGTTACATTAAAAAAACCGCTGCCAATTCATTGGCCCGTAGCTTCCTCAAACCTAATTTGTTGATTCCTTTAATTAATTTTTAATAACAAAATTTATAATTTTTGAAAAAATTTATGTCATAATTATAATTAAATTCATTTATGAAGATTAAAAAGTATTACATTAAAAAATTTATATTCAACCAAAATAAAGTAGTTGATGTAACTATATAATTGCTTGTCGTAACTTACTTTTGAGTAGTTACGATTACCAATTTTTTTCTCCAATGATCCAAGAAATAAATTGGTTATCATACTTAACCATTATCAACCGATTGCCAATTATGTTGCCAACCATTCATGCTTATCTGTACCCTATTATGCAATTTTAATAACCAACCAACCAATCAACTTTTTTTTTCAGTGTATAAACAACTTCTTTTGACTAGCCATATACGCGCGTGCGCACACACACACCCACCCACCCACACATACACACACACACCCACCCACACACACACACACACATACACCCACCCACACACACACACACACACAAAGAGCACACACACTTTGATAAGATTTTATTTAAAATAATTTTAATGAAAAGATAAAATGTGCAAAAAGAAATTACCAAACAAAAGCTTTCAGCGTATTGCAGCATATAAACGCCACAATCATAACAATTATTTTGTTTTGGCACATCTACTATAACGATTTTATGATCTGTACAGATAACATTTATTTTCTTACGCCTTTCTTCGGTCAAGTAATCCTTAATAAGCTTTACTGCCGTTTCATGATAACCACCAATTGAATCAAATATCAAAATAGAATCACTAAAAAATGAAATATAAATTTTCATCACATTATGCATTTAAAAATATATCAAGTAAAACTTATAGGTATATAAATACTGTTTTGGTTCATTCACAGGATTGCATATGACAGCCAAAAACCAATGATTGCTGAAACATTGAAAAAAATTATATTTTTTATTTTCTCAGATACAAGATATTACAAAATTTATGAGTTAGGTAAATGTGCAATATACGTATAAAATAAATTCTTTTACTGTAATTGGTTTATTTTACAAAATTATAAAGGTTAAGGTGATGTTATATACCGACATAATTTTAAAAAGAGTACATCTCATAAAAATACCAATAGAAAAATCCAGAAAAAATTCTGAGTATAGTATTTACATATACGGAGCGCCTGACAGACGTGTTTTTCCAAAAAAATGATCAGAGTTTATTTAATCAAATAAAAACCGTACTGTCGGTAAGTAGGAATCTGCAATTAACCTACTTTTAAAACGAGCACAGCTAACGAAAATACTAATAGAATCGCTCAAAAAAATTTCTGAGTATAGTGTTTACGTGTACGGAGCGCTTGACGTTCGTCTTTTTCCAAATAAACTTTTAAATGTTGATTTAAAAAATATTGAAATTCACGGTTTCACATCACCTTAAGTTTTTAGAGTGATGCCTCGTAAACAAATTAATAAATAGTGACGGAACCTCTAGTCACGGTCGCCACCGACTGGCTTTCTTCTAATCGGCATCATATTGTTCTCGCATTACCTCCATTTTTCCGGCAAAATGTTGTATAAGAGAACTACTTAATAAACAATAAGCTAAATTTTTTAGAAATTCCGCAAATACATATATATTTTGTTCGTCAAACAATTCCAAATCAATTGACTGATAGAAATAAAAACAAAATAGCAAAACCTACAAACCTACAAACTTTCAACATTTTCTTTAAATAAATTTTAATAAATTTATAAACAAATAGTTTTGATTTTGCAGATTTTGCTCATCTTCTATTGGTCAATCGATTTAAATTTTTTTTAACGAAAAAAATGCGAAAACAAATGGTTTCGATAATAATAATCTATATTTGCAATAATGGATTTTCAATTAAATAATTTATTTTTGGTACTTAATTAAATCAGGTAATGGCAAGACAATTCAATTTCAAAAACTTATTTAATATAATTTCATTTTTACCTTATTGATGTTTTTCAAAATTGTATAGTGACATAGACAGTAGATTAGGGCTACTGGGACCACTTAAGACCACAAATAAAATACATATTTCTATTTACCTCCAAGGAGATGTGAAAAAAATAGAACACTATATATCTTCTTCAATATATTTGCAAATGCATTAACTTAAAAATTAAATGAGTTAATGTTCTGAGTTGAAAGCTTCTCTTAAGCATAAATTTTAAAAATACTTTCACCCTTGCCCCTGTGCAGTCCATCCTTAATTTTGTAGCTTCTCCTTAAAATATTAATCCAATCAAATAAAATTAGAATTAATTCCAATACACGTGTAACACATTATACTATACAAGCCCTCTTTAATTTGAAGCTCCTCCTTAAAATAAGATTTCCTTGAAGTCTACATTACTATTATCGGTCATAACTATCAGCGAAAAATATATGTGTTTCAAGATTAAGGCCATGTGAAACCGTGAATTTCAATATTTTTTAAATCAACATTTAAAAGTTTATTTGGAAAAAGACGAACGTCAAGCGCTCCGTACACGTAAACACTATACTCAGAAATTTTTTTGAGCGATTCTATTAGTATTTTCGTTAGCTGTGCTCGTTTTAAAAGTAGGTTAATTGCAGATTCCTACTTACCGACAGTACGGTTTTTATTTGATTAAATAAACTCTGATCATTTTTTTGGAAAAACACGTCTGTCAGGCGCTCCGTATATGTAAATACTATACTCAGAATTTTTTCTGGATTTTTCTATTGGTATTTTTATGAGATGTACTCTTTTTAAAATTATGTCGGTATATAACATCACCTTAACCTTTATAATTTTGTAAAATAAACCAATTACAGTAAAAGAATTTATTTTATACGTATATTGCACATTTACCTAACTCATAAATTTTGTAATATCTTGTATCTGAGAAAATAAAAAATATAATTTTTTTCAATGTTTCAGCAATCATTGGTTTTTGGCTGTCATATGCAATCCTGTGAATGAACCAAAACAGTATTTATATACCTATAAGTTTTACTTGATATATTTTTAAATGCATAATGTGATGAAAATTTATATTTCATTTTTTAGTGATTCTATTTTGATATTTGATTCAATTGGTGGTTATCATGAAACGGCAGTAAAGCTTATTAAGGATTACTTGACCGAAGAAAGGCGTAAGAAAATAAATGTTATCTGTACAGATCATAAAATCGTTATAGTAGATGTGCCAAAACAAAATAATTGTTATGATTGTGGCGTTTATATGCTGCAATACGCTGAAAGCTTTTGTTTGGTAATTTCTTTTTGCACATTTTATCTTTTCATTAAAATTATTTTAAATAAAATCTTATCAAAGTGTGTGTGCTCTTTGTGTGTGTGTGTGTGTGTGGGTGGGTGTATGTGTGTGTGTGTGTGTGGGTGCGTGTGTGTGTGTATGTGTGGGTGGGTGGGTGTGTGTGTGCGCACGCGCGTATATGGCTAGTCAAAAGAAGTTGTTTATACACTGAAAAAAAAAGTTGATTGGTTGGTTGGTTATTAAAATTGCATAATAGGGTACAGATAAGCATGAATGGTTGGCAACATAATTGGCAATCGGTTGATAATGGTTAAGTATGATAACCAATTTATTTCTTGGATCATTGGAGAAAAAAATTGGTAATCGTAACTACTCAAAAGTAAGTTACGACAAGCAATTATATAGTTACATCAACTACTTTATTTTGGTTGAATATAAATTTTTTAATGTAATACTTTTTAATCTTCATAAATGAATTTAATTATAATTATGACATAAATTTTTTCAAAAATTATAAATTTTGTTATTAAAAATTAATTAAAGGAATCAACAAATTAGGTTTGAGGAAGCTACGGGCCAATGAATTGGCAGCGGTTTTTTTAATGTAACGGTTAGATTAGTAGTTTTAATGATTTGAAATAGTTATGTAACTGTTTTATTGGGACATTGAGTAACATAGATTGGTTATTTTAAGTACTTGAAAATAGTTAGCGGAACTACTACTTGTTAGTAAAACTAATTATCCTTCTTATTTGTACCCTTTCGAAGTAACTAATTGCTTAGGAAACCAATTTTTTCCGTGTATCTTCTTTCTTAAATTGAGCGAAGAAATAATTCTGTTTAAAACAAGTTGATTTCTGTATAAAGAAAAGCATTCTCACAGAATTTAATTTTTTTCGTGATAACAAATATAAATTTCTATTACAGAATCCTATTACCAACTATCAGAATGCCCAATCATGCATCGATTGGTTCGATGAGGAATACGTAACGCAGAAAAGAGAAGAAGTGAAGGCCTTGATTAATATAAAATCACATTATTTTATGATGTATTTGAAAAAATAGTAAAAATTAAATATTATTTTCAACGGATACGTTGAAAGTAATACGTAAAATTTTTTAATTTGTTGTTACAGATCATTATTTCTGAATATGCGTAGATAAAAGCTATCCCAAATGTGACGAAGACCTTCACTGATACTTCGTAAAAACCTTTTGTAATAGTTAACATAATGAGAATTAAATTAAACAGTGAATGTTAAAATCGTTGCAAATTAGTTATGATACATTAAAAAAGCGGAGAGAAAATGACTTCAGGGCGAAAATATACGTATAATTTTTTTAATAGATGTTAAGTATTTCCTATATTAATTAATAAACGAAATCGATTATAAACAATAACAAATAGAAAAGTGAAACTTTCCCAGAAAACTTCCTTAAATCAGAGCGAATATATCTAGTACAACTTGAAATGCGAAAAACAATGTTTTTAAAATAAAAAATTAAAATTATAACGCGTAATAAATTTTAAAGCCGGTCACTAAACTTTTTAAGAAAAATGAATTTTTTACCATACCCGGGCCGAAAGTGCCATTTTTGCTCCCGGCTCAAAAACGCGAATGTGGTATTTTTGGCCCGGGTATGGTGAAAAATAGTATACGCTCCACGGGAGGAAATTGTACACGCCACATCTAATGTTTGCCACCCTCGCCGTCGGATCGGATAACTTTAGCCGCGGAAAGAAAATATTATAGCGGCAAGAAAAACGCTATCAATAAATACCTGTAACCGAGTAGGCTAAGGTAGGAAGGACGTCCGACTATCCAAAATGTGACGAAAACCTTCAGAGATACTTCGTTATATCTTGAATTTTATTATAGAATTATACATATAATAAATAATTATAATTAACACAAACACTTATTACTTGATGGTAACATGTAATTTAAAACGTTTGTTGAATAAATGGTTTTTAGTTTTTTAGTTGGGTTTAATTGATGTAAATGAGTACACACATTTAATATTAAATGTGTGTACTCATTTACATCAATTAAACCCAACTAAAATATTAGATATGAGTGATAGAGACAGAACGAGAATTAAAAATGGTTTTTAGATTCGTTGCGTTTTGTGCATTTGTGAAGTATATGCCATCAGGTATAATTTATAATGTATTTGTATATTCGCTGCATATAAAGGTTATATTGAAAGGTCATATAATTCGTACTTGTTCAAATTATAAAAGCCAAATTCATTCATTCATTTCTTACGCTCTTGCCGCGCAGTCAGTGATCCTCAAACAGAAGCTATAGTTTGCTCAGCGCCGCACGACTGGCATGGTAAAACAGGACGGCCGACTAATAAAAATTTTTATCAATTTAAGAAATCAACTTTTCTAACGTGTTTTTTAACTATTCATGTTGAAAATCAATAAAATAATTTATTTTATATAACAGTCTGTTATTTCGAACGTGTTTTCATTGACATTGCGCGAAAAAAAAATTTTAATTCGTGTCAGGATTATAAATTTTAAAATACTCATAATTAATTAAATAAATTAAAATAATTAAGTGTTTTATTGTATCTTTGTTCATTTTTATCTTATTGTATTTATTAATGTATAAAAATAATTTTTTTTTTACTTTGATTTTTTATATTTTTTGGCCGATTTGAATTTCGCGCCGGGCGACTGCTTTTTATGAGAACGCTGGTGAGCACGAGGCAGCCAACATGGCGGCGCGAAAGAAAGGAAGAGCGGTGCCGATCAGTCTCCCGCATCAAGGCGCGTAAGGGGAAGGAGAGACGAAGCTCACGTTTTGCTATCGCGTAAGGGGAAACAGACCGAGGCGCGACTAATATAGCGACAGATAGCGACGGAAAGGAATTGCGAACGGGCAGAGGGAGAGAAACGGAACGTGAGCCTGCTGCTCTCGCGGAGCGCGCGCGGCGGCAAAGCTTTTCGGAGAATTCGAGCATGCAATAAACCGAAAGACAAACTGGAATTTTCTTTAACCTAATATAGCGACAGAATCGAATACCGAACGAACGTAAACTGAATAAAATATGCATATGGGATTGGTAATCTTTTTTTAATCTACGTAGATGAGAGTAATCTCGAACTGTTCCTGCTCACGCAGGAAGTAATATTTGGATTCCCGGAGTTGTACCCGGACAAGAATGTAACGGTTACGGTGTTGGACAACAAAATCCTTTTCTTGTCTGAAACCGGACAGACACATGAATTAGGTATGTGAAATTGATGCTTAAGTCGAGATCTACAAATTGACAAATAAAATTGGTTAAAAAATCTTGTGTGAACTCGTAGTGCTTGTGTTCAGCACAGTTTGGTCATTCACAGATTTTATTACAAAATTGAACCTTTTTAGAAATGGTCACCTTTCATTAGAAATTTTATAAACTCGTAGTGCTCGTGTTCGGCACAGTTTGTTTATTAAGAATTTCTATTCTAGCAATGACGTTTGTCACGGCGGATGAAGAACGGATTCTACGGGAAGCAGTGAACGTAGCGGAGGCCGAAGGACGGGACGTATTAATGCCGTTTTGTAGAAGGAGGCTGACTTCTCAGAATGATGAGACAGCGACTGATAGAATCGACGGAGAAAACGAAAATGCGACTGAAGCGAACGGGGCGAGTTCGGTACCGAAGGCGACAGCAGGCGATGATATACAAGCAGAGGAGAAAATAATAGCGAGCGACGGTGTACAAGCGAGTGATGGCAGAGAACAGCGACCGACACATGAGAGCGGAGCGACAGGAGAAAAAGCAGAGAGCGAAATTCTGAGAGGTAAACCGAGTAAACTCCAGAGTATCTCAACTTACATGGTCGAGTTGAGCAACAAGATGAACATTCTGGTCAACGATAACGAAGCGAGAGAACAGCGACTGTGCCAAATGGAACAACGTTTATTAACGGCCGAAACTAAGGTTAGAAAACCATCTGATAAAACGACAGACAAAAATGATGGATTTGACAGAGCGGATTTTCTTAATTCTACAGCTATAGTTCCCGAACCGAATAAAATTAATTTAAATGACATCTCTAACATCGTAAAACATGAAATAAAGAAGTTAAATTTGAACGCGACTAAAAGCGACAGTACTTCGACCGATGTATCGCGCGAATTAAGAAATACGATTCGAGCTGAATTTAATACAAAGGATCCAAATATGCGACGGACATATAAATTGACTGAGAAAACCAAATATGAGCATTTCATGGACTTTTTAAAATCAGAATTGAGAACTTTGGATCTGTTGTATGTAATTGACTCTGAATCGGAATCCGAAGCGACGGTAGATCTTGAGATAGAAATTAAAAATAAACATAAATTCAGAGTTCGAGACATAATTATTAATCGATTAGACGAGAGATATCATGCTAGAATTGTAGAAATTCAGGAGCCTAAAAAATTACTCGAACGAATTAAAGAGATTAAAGTAAATGAAACAAACGTTACGTCTATGACGTTGCGTAGATAGCTTTATGGTTTAAAATATAATCCATCAAAGGAAAAAGCGAGCATATTCATAGATAGATTTGAGGAAATAATTAGGTCGTATAACAATTTATCTGATGTCCTTGTTTTATCGGAAATAGAGAAAAAGGACGCCTTTTATGGTGCCGTTGTGGGCTCGGTGCCACAAATCTTAAATATAGATTTTATAAATAAAAACATGACAGGCAGACAATTAACATATGATAATCTAAAATTATATATTATGCAGGTAGAGAGCATTAAACTCCAAACAGCGACGGCATCAGCGACAGAAACTAAATCTGCAAACTTAAGCACCATAGAGAAAGTAAGCTGTTATGAATGCGACGGCTTTGGACACATGTCAAAGAATTGTCCAAGACAGGGCACAGGACTGAGGCAATGCTTCGAGTGTAAGCAGTTCTGTGATCACATCGCCGCCAACTGCCCCCAGCGACAGCAGCGACTGAAGGATCAGTGACAGGAATATTCAAGGTATGCAAATACACGATATAGACCGTATAATCGCGGCGGAAGAGTAGGTCGGGTTCAGTCTCGGGGATTTAAGCGGAAAAGCGAACGAACTGAAGAACAAAGTGGATCTAAAAGACCTAGGCAAGAAGGAAGAGGTACGAAGAGAGGCCGTCAAACTTGGAGAGGCAGAGGAAGAGGTGGCGAGAAGACCGAGAAAGATAAGAAAACAGCGACTGATCAAGATGGAAGTAAGTATTCGACCGTAAAACAAGATGTAAAAACATTATTTGTAACCGATAGAATTGCGGAACATCAGTTTGAAAAGGAAAATGCCTTATTATCTCGATTCCTAATAGACACCGGAGCGACAGAACATTTGACTAATTCAAAATTGATATTCAAAAATTACAAAGAACAAAAGGACGAGATAATATGTGCAAATAAGAGTGAAAATGCGAACTTAAAATCGGAGGGAGTAGGTACAGTCGAAGTATGCATGAATAACAACAAGCGGTTGAAACTTGATAACGTTATTTACGCCGAGAACCTGTCAGAGAACCTGTTGTCACTGCGAAAATTCCCCGACTTTGGATTAAGCGTATACCTTGATAATAAACAAATTGACATATGGGAGCGTCCAGCAGAAACGGGCCGCCGAGCGCGCGCGGTGCCTTTTTTCGCGTAAAAGGCGCTCTGTTTAACTCGTTCATAATCGTATGCTGCGTCTTTGAAAAAAAAACCAAGGACCTATATCGATAGATTTTTTCCTGTTCTTTCCAATGGTGCCATTGTTTTTATTGCGAAACGCTTTCTTCCGGACGAAAACTCGAGTTGAATATTGAAAGTCATTTTTCTCAAAGTATATCATGTTTTTTTTTTTTTTTTTCAAAATAAACTACACCATTGGAAAGTACAACTCTTAAGCTTCAAAACCCTATCTTGGAGAAGTTGGAGAAATAAAGAGTTTAAAAGTAACAACATGAAAAAGACAGCGCCGAGGGTCCGCGCGAGCCCCTCGCGTCCGTGCGTACGGCACGTTTAAGTGCACGCTCTATTCAATTCGCTAATAATCGTGTACCAAGTCATTTTGCTGTTGATGCTGAGTGGCATTTTCATGCAACAGCCCACGGAAAAAATGCATGTGATGGAATAGGTGCTTCCGTGAAAAGCAATGCCAGACGAGAAAGTTTACGGAAAGTATCCGACAATTATATATTGACGCCCCAAGATTTATACAAATGGGCAACTGAGTATTTCAAAAATATTGAGTGCTTTTTTTCATCAAAAGACGATTACTTAAGGGGGTGCCATACTCGTACCATTACCGACCGAGCAATTCACACAGTTTCAAGCTGATTAAAAATAAAATACGTCGAATCACAAAAAATCAAGAGAACACTCTTCTGTATTTTTTAACGTTCTATCATCCAGTCAAAGTTTGGAGTCGAAATATCAAGTCATTTTTGCAAAAACTTTGAACAAAGCGAAATTTAATTTCGTTCAAAGTTTTTGAAAAAACGGCTTGATATTTCAACTCCAAACTTTGACTGGATGATAGAACGTTAAAAAATACAGAAGAGTGTTCTCTTGATTTTTTGTGATTCGACGTATTTTATTTTTAATCAGCTTGAAACTGTGTGAATTGCTCGGTCGGTAATGGTAGGACTATGGAATCCCGTTAAAGGCTACAGAAAAGCTACAAAACAGGCTAGCCTCAGCTAAGACAATACCTGGAACTCAATTGTTTCATTATATTAAATTATTAAATGATGCCAAAAAGTTAGAACTTAAAAGATTTTCAGTGTCAGAAGATTCTCAATTATATCCACCGATCAAAAAAGAAAAAGTACTTAAAACTCAAACAAAGAAAGAAGCGGATGTCGCAAATAGGACAATTCTTATAAAATCAAAAAAATGTAAAAAAATTAGAATTTAAAGGAAAAGGTAATATTGTTATACCAGATTAAACAATCTATAAGGTTATTTTAAATTTCTGTTTCACTGCTTTCAGTGCGTTCATGGATATTTTTATGTTTAATATATTATGTTTTTCAAATTTTGTTATATAAATGAACAAAGTTCATTGTAATATTATACTAACTGTTACAACTAGATCCACAAAATTATGTCCACGCATTGGCATTGTAAGTTACAAAACATTTTATATTTACAAAAAAGAAAGGGCGAAATAGCACATCGCGTGTATTAATCCGCCCTGGAGCATAGCGTAAAAAGTTCGGGCAGCCGCTGTCTTTTCGATCTTACTATTTTTGAACTTTTCATGTTTCAACTTAAAAATATAATATTTTATAGTTTAAGACTTGTACTTTTGAAGAATATAATTCATTTTGAAGAAAAGACTGATATTTTATTGAAAAAATAGAGTTTAAACATTCAAATGGAATTTTCAACTAGAAGGAAGCATTTCGGAATAAAAATAATAGCACCATTGGAAAGAGCAGGAAAAAATCTATCGATATATGTCCTTAGTTCTTTTTTCAGAGACTTGGTACACGATTATTAGCGAATTGAATAGAGCGTGCACTTAAACGTGCCGTACGCATGGGCGCGAGGGGCTCGCGCGGACCCTCGGCGCTGTCTTTTTCATGTTGTTACTTTTAAACCCTTTATTTCTCCAACTTCTCCAAGATAGGGTTTTGAAGCTTAAAAGTTGTACTTTCCAATGGTGTAGTTTATTTTGAAAAAAACATGATATACTTTGAGAAAAATGGCTTTCAATATTCAACTCGAGTTTTCGTCCGGAAGAACGCGTTTCGCAATAAAAACAATGGCGCAATTGGAAAGAGCAGAAAAAAATCTATCGATATAGGTCCTTGGTTTTTTTTTCAAAGACGCAGCATACGATTATGAGCGAGTTAAACAGAGCGCCTTTTACGTGAAAAAAGGCACCGCGCGCGCTCGGTGGCCCGTTTCTGCTGGACGCTCCCATATATGACCCTATCTCAAAAGAATGCTTTCTGTCAGGTATTTATGAGAAACCCTATTGGCTAATTGAATTCGAAATCAACAGAGAAAATATTGACTGTAATTCAAATGAAAATAAAATAATAGCTTTTGTAACTACGAGAAACAAGTTGAAAGAAAATGAAAATAAAGCGACTGAAACAGTGGAAGCGATCGAAAATGAAATTATGAGTGAAAACGGAGACGAAGAATCATGTGACAAATCATGTTTCGATTTCATAAGTACTATAAGAGACCGAAATCTAAATGATGTAAATGAAACGACGGAAAGAAATACATCTACGTGCGATGTAAAATTAATAGAAAAACGAAACGATTTACAAGTCAATAGCCAGGCGATGCTTTGGCATGTTCGCATGGGACATGCTTCGATAAAATACCTTAAGGAATTACAAAAGAGACTGACAGAAATTAAAGATCTAAAGAAAACAGTTTTTGATGATTCAATTAAAAACTGCGAAATATGCATGATATCCAAGATAAAAACACTACCGTTTAAAACCGTGCGACAGAGAGCGACCGAACCTTTACAAATCATACACGCGGACGTTATGGGTATAATAAATCCGGCTACATACCCCAAGAAATATAAATACATTTCGGTATTTATAGATGATTTTTCCCGTTTAGCTATGGCCTATCCGATGAAAACAAAAGATGAGACAGGGCATTGTTTTGAATCGTTTGTAAGGAGTACTCGAAATTTACTAGGGAGCGATGCGAAGGTTTGTTATCTGCGAAGCGACCAAGGGACAGAATTTACAGGTGGTTATACGACAAAGGTATTAAAGAAATTGGATGCTGAATTGCAATTAGCATGTCCTGACACGCCACAACACAATGGCGTCTCGGAGAGATTTAATCAGACGATCCAGAGAAAAGTGCGAGCGTTAATGTATGACTCTGGACTTCCAGAAAATATGTGGGATCTAGCCTTGGGAGCAGCCGTATATGTTTATAACAGGACGCCACATGCATCAAATAACATGGAGTCGCCTATACATATTTTCAAGCCAAACCACAAAGTAGACATAACTCAACTCAAACGTTTTGGTTGTCCTGCATACATGAAAGTGCAAAGAAAAGTAGGTCCGAAATTCAGATTTATTGGACGAAGAGGTATATTGGTAGGATATAAAGAGGCGGGCTATCTACTACTGAAACCAGAAGAAGGAAAAATTTATGAAAGTCATAACGTGTATTTTAACGAAAAACTTGTTTTTGGAAACAAATATAAAAAGACAGAGATAAGCGACTGGGAGACAGTAAACTCGGAAATAAATACAAACACTTGGTTCGTTGAATTCGAAGATGAAACCCCGACAATCGAAACGGAGGGAGAAACCAAAAGAGGTCGTGGTCGACCGAGAAAGATAAAAGAATCTTCAGAAGAGGAAGCGACTGAGAAAACAATATACTCATTGTTGAGAACAGTAAATGGAGACCCTAAAAATTACTACGAAGCAATGAAAACGGCTGATAAACTCGAATGGACTGAAGCTATCAAAACCGAGATTGAATCAATGTACAGAAATCAAGTTTGGAAGTTAATCGACAGAAACGAAGTACCTAGCGACGGCAAACGACCAAACATCATTGATTCCAGATGGGTACTGAAGAAAAAGACTGATTCTCAGGGAAATCTCAAATATAAAGCTCGTCTAGTTATTCGTGGATTTAAGGACAAAAACGAATATGATTTACAGGAGATATATGCACCTGTTTCTCGTTTACCTTTGATTCGGACATTATTTGCGCTAGCAAATAAATATGATTTAGAACTCTGTCAAATGGACGTTAAAACAGCATTTTTAAATGGTAAATTAAATGTTCCAGTTTACATGGAAATTCCTGATGGAATCGAATGTGCGACAGAATTGAAGCGACAGAAAATATACAAATTGGAAAAGGCCTTGTATGGCCTCAAAGTAAGTCCGAAGTTCTGGAACGATAAATTCACCGAAGAAGTGAGAAAATTTGGACTAATACCAGATAGTAACGAACCATGTCTATTCACTTGTCGTGAAGGAAATAAATTTTTGATTTTGGTATTGTATGTGGATGATATACTGCTGACAAGTAACAGCAAAGGAAAAATGAACGAAATCAAACAAAAACTCAGCGGAAGTTCGAAATGACTGACATAGGTGAACCTAAATCATTCCTTAATTTAGAAATAAGTAGAGATAGAGAAAAAGGAAAATTAAAGATCAGCCAAGAGAAGTATATTCAGAAAATATTATCTATGTTTGGCTTTGAAAAAGAGTATCCTCAGCGAACGCCAATGGTGACGAATCAAGTCACAAATCGAGAGCAAAGAGAAAGAGAAGAAACCGAAAAAGTTGATAGACTGGTAGCGACTGAAAATTATGAAAATATACCCTATCGCGAGGCTATAGGTACACTTCTATACTTGGCAAATACTTGCAGACCGGATATTGCATATGCAGTTAAGGGGGCTAGACACCTTTTTTCTCTGAAATAAGAAGTCACATTTTAATACATAAATGTAAACTAATTATTTCATACTTTTTACATATAATAGTGGGTATATTTACCTTACCTTAAAACTTTCTCCGATGGGCCTTTTATATGGTCCAGAACCATAGTCATCGATGAAACAAGTTTTTTCACTAACCGTAAGCTTTGAAATTTTCCTGTGGATGGATTGACTCCAGATTTGAACTAAATTACTCCTGAATAGTATAATTCTCATATGAGTGTAGGGATTTAAGATTAAATGTCGGAAAAAATTTTTGCATCAGAAAAATTATGAAAAAATATAAAAAATTTTTAAAAATTAAAAAAAAAACTTGAAAAACAGCACAATTTTTTTTTTCTCATTAGATCAAAAATCCCTACACTCATATGAGAATTATACTATTCAGGAGTAATTTAGTTCAAATCTGGAGTCAATCCATCCACAAGAAAATTTCAAAGCTTACGGTTAGTGAAAAAACTTGTTTCATCGATGACTATGGTTCTGGACCATATAAAAGGCCCATCGGAGAAAGTTTTAAGGTAAGGTAAATATACCCACTTTTATATGTAAAAAGTATGAAATAATTAGTTTACATTTATGTATTAAAATGTGACTTCTTATTTCAGAGAAAAAAGGTGTCTAGCCCCCTTAATGTACTAAGTAGACACCAGATAAACCCCACAGAAAATGACTGGAAAGGCGTGAAGCGAGTGTTCAGATATCTCAAGGGTACGCAAACAATAGGCTTAACATACTTAGGAAAAAGTGACATATTCGAAGGTTATTCTGACGCAAGTTTTGGCGACTGTAAAGGTTCACTGACAACTAGTGGCTATGTGATTAAACTCTTTGGAGATGCGATCGCGTGGAAGACACGAAAGCAACGGTACGTTGCTCTATCCACCTGTCAAGCCGAGTATGTATCAATGAGCGACTGCAGTCAAGAGTTAATCTCCCTACATACATCATTGAAAAATATGCTTTCCAGAGAGTTTATGCCAATCACATTGTGGTGCGACAATCTTTCGGCTAACACAAATGTGAAGAAAGTGAGGGTAATAGGCTGCGACATATGACAGACATAAAAGAACATTACGTGAGAGAGTGCGTTGAGCGACAGTTTATATGCGTAAAATGGATTGCGTCTAAAGAACAAATAGCGGATGTATTAACTAAACCCTTGTCGTTCGCAGAACATGATAAGTGAATTCGACAGATTTTAAACATATAATTATCTTATTACTTACATTCAAATTTACGTTACAGATACACAATGAAAAGGGAAAAAAGGGACGGTGATGGTGATGATAAAGATGAAGGACCGACTAAACGAGCAATAAGATTAGCCACACGATTGAATGTGCCCGGGAGGGAGTGTTGAGAATTCGGGCACACCCAATGTGTGCTTCGGCATCACCGTCGCTCCTCACCCTCTATTGGTCTTTCTCGAGCGCCGCCGCTGCATGCGAGCGCCGCGCCGATCGCCCCTCCTGCGCCTTTTTAGTATGTCGTCGATCATCGAGCGCAGTACACGCGAGAAGAAGACAGTGATCCTTAATTTTTGTATTAACGAAGTATTTGCAAGCGACGGTTTATTATAATATAATTATAAAGTTCTGTAGTGATAATAAAGTTACTTCTCTCTCTCTCTCTCTCTCTCTCTCTCTCTCTCTCTCTCTCTATATATATATATATATATATATATATATATATATATATATATATATATATATATATATATATATATATATATATATATATATATATATATATATATATATATATATATATATATATATATATATATATATATATATATATATATATATATACTGAGTGCGCGTGTATAATCCTGATTCCTGCTGCTCTTCCCTTCCAACAAGCCACCATTCTATCAATATCCCACAGTAGTTTGTTGAATTTTTCAAGATTTAAAAAAATTACGTAAGTCGGGTGATGGCTGGGTACTGCCACTAGGCGCCATTTTGATTTTTAAGATTTGGGACCTAGCCTATATTGAAGCAACAAATTAGCAACAAATTATGCCACCTGTCCCGTCAAAAAATGTTTTGTCGTTCAAAAGTTATAACTGTGGCCGTGCTAGCTTAAGTCTTAAGGTAGCAGGGCCTGAATAACTCGGTAACGATTGGAGCAACGAAAGCGGGATTAGCGTAAAAAATTAGCAACAAATTAGCAACAAAATATCCCACAGTAGTTTGTTGAATTTTTCATGATTTAAAAAAATTACGTAAGTCGGGTGATGGCTGGGTACTGCCACTAGGCGCCATTTTGATTTTTAAGATTTGGGACCTAGCCTATATTGAAGCAACAAATTAGTAACAAATTATGCCACCTGTCCCGTCAAAAAATGTTTTGTCGTTCAAAAGTTATAACTGTGGCCGTGCTAGCTTAAGTCTTAAGCTAGCAGGGCCTGAATAACTGAGAAACGGCTGGAGCAACAAAATCGGGATTAGCGTAACAAATTAGCAACAAATTAGCAACAAATTAACAACTAGTTTTCGAGAGGGCGTTGGAGAGTGGCCGTGCTAGCTTAATAGACGTGGTTTTTTCCTTAGTTATACAATTTGTGACGCATTCTTAGTGTTAACATTTTCATTTCTGTTTTTACCATTATTTTTAATTATTATTTTTGGTACACGTTTAGCCTGTGGTTTGGTGAAATTTACAGTCTCAGCATACGATCTAAAGCTGTTATCAATCTTAGAATTCTCAAGTTTATCACTTAGAAGCTGATTTTTCTCTTGCAGCTTTTTTATTAGTTCTTTTTGAAGAGTATTTTCTGTCTTCAACAATTCAAATTTGGCTTCGTTATATAATGTTATACAATTTCAAATGGTAAAAACTTATTAAATCTCATATAATATTTTTACGCTGGTATTCTTTTGTTAAATTGGATTTTACTAATAACTATTGTAAATGTTTTAGTAGGAAATACTATATTATCCTTATGAATTAATTTACTTATAGAAACCTATACTTTTTTAATGAGATTTTCCTTATAAATCCATGTAAGTTTGTACTGTAGAAATTGCTATATTGTATTTCCCCATTAATACATATAAAATATGATGAACCTCGTATAACCTGATAAAATATTTAATGGGAATTTTTTTGGCTGATTGAAATCGTAGATATTTTATGCGGTTTTATAAGGTTCTATAGGGCCGTTTCAACAGGGTTCTTAATATTTCTTTAGAAATGATTAATAAAAATATTGTAATATTCTTTTATTGAATATTCTTAACATTTCTTTCAAAATTATTTATGAATAATCTTAAAACGATTTTTCAGTTTTCTTTCCTAAAAAATCATATTTTACCAATTTACATGAAAATAAACTATATAGTTTTATTTGAAGTATAAATACAACACTTCTTTATATACAATATTTTTTGTATAAAGTTCATTATGTGTTAATTTTTTTATTTATTTTATGTTCATTATTGACTTTTCTGCGAGCAAAATTTTTAAATTTTCTTTGCTCATCACCCGAGAAAAGGCTACATATAGTTGATAAATGTTGATTGCAGCTAATGGCCAAGGTTACTACCAAAATTTTGTTGTAAGAGATGGTAAAAAATAAAACAACAAATTTATTTCATATTCACAACGTTTCGGACATCTTTTTTTATTTAATGAATGTCCCTCTTCAGGTAACTAATAAACAAAAAATAGATACAATTTTATTTATACAACACGTATGAATAAATAAATTAAGACAACACGTAGGAACAATTAACGGATAACACTTACAACGTCTGTTTTTAATGTAGTGCGGAGAGCTGTCCGTTTGTCACAGTAATATTTAATCAGAAAATCTCGTATATATACTAATAATTTTGAGTGTGTGTCACAATATATGTATATACGTGTAACAATATATGTGTAGTTCAATGACATAGGTAAATGATTTAGGTGGGGCGCAGCCCACTCCGACGAGTTCAAACGCAAAGGAGAGGTATCAGGGAAACATATTAATGTAAAAGTATAGCTTAGAAGCGCGTTGCTCTTAGATGGCTATAAGAAGTGACTATATATAACTACGGTATATGTTTTCCTGATATCCGCTCAACCAATTTCTGCCTTTACCATACTAAATAACAATTACTTCCAATCATCTAAATAACAATTACTTCCAATTAATAATAAATTTTACCGACAAACTTTTGGGTCTGCCATGGGCAACCCGATAAGCCCCGTCTTATCTGATATTGTTATAGAAGATCTTGAGACATTTTGTATAAATCAGTTAATCAAAAAGCCTCTATTTTATTTTCGATATGTAGAACACGGATTGTTGTGTATACACAAAGATCACATAGAAGAAACATTAAACACGTTTAATAATTATGATAAAAATCTACAATTCACAGTTGAAAAACTACAAAATAACAGTATTAGCTTTCTGGATGTTAAGATCATTATTAACGAACGAAATAAAATTATAACCGATTGGTATAGAAAACCCACTTTTTCTGGTAGATATTTAAATTTTAATTCACAGCATCCGATGAGTAATAAAATAGCCATCATTTATTCGCTTATAGATAGAGCCATTAAACTTGCACATTCTTCCTTTCATAAAAAGAATATAAAATTTATCAAAAATGTTTTAACAAAAAATGACTATCCAATAGATTTTATTGAATTTTATATAAAAAAACGACTGAAAAAAATTAGAAATTGCACAAATACACAACAAAACTCAAATAACGAAAATAAAAACTTTATTTGTTTACCATATGTTAAAGAAATTGAAGGCTTTGCAAAAAATTTCTTTAAAAGATTAAATACAATGTAATATTCACTACACTGAATAAGATGAATAATATTATAGTATTAGGCAAAGACAAAAATGTGAAATTAGAGAAATCTAACGTGGTTTATAAAATAAATTGTAACAATTGTAATTCGTCGTGTTGACGTGGCCACAAGCTTCAGAAAACCTATGTAATTCAAATAATAATTAATTTCACGCTTTCTCATACTTTCCTACCTAACCTCTACGCGCGCGCGATTCAATTTCAAACTATGGAAAAACCGCGTTGATTGGGCTAGGAAAACAATACAATTTCAATAACTGCAGTGATAAGCAAAATTCTATCCTTTATTGTTCCTGACGTTACAGTGGAAATTCTGGGGTTACAACTTGGATTTTGTCGCGCCCGGTCACAAACAAGTCGAAAATGAGGCATACGAGATGCACGAAAATCTCATCGCCAACGCACAAATGCCGAACCCTGAAGTCCATGCGAGTACAAAAACAAACTCTAAACTAACACGCCGGTGAGACTTGTGGCATAAAACAACTTGCCATCATCGTGCTATTCGGTGCTCACCCGCATGGAGGCTAGTGGAAGCGTGTCACCTCTCGTTACCGAGGCTCGTGTCGCACGAATTACGAATGTGGTGCAACAAAAATGGCCGTCTTGTAAACCGGCTCGTGTGGCACGAGTAGTGGGTTCAGCAGAGGACACGAGCCATGTTTTCGGAGGATTCGTCCTGCTCGTGTCGCACGAGTGATGAATGCGGTGCAAGGACGATGGCTGCCTTACCAAGACCCACCTGTGTCGTACGAATAGTGAGCTTGGCAGAGGACGCGAACCATGTCGCTGTAAGATTCATCCCGCTCGTGTCGCACGAGTGATGAATGCGGTGCAAGGACGATGGCCGCCTTACCAAAACCCATCTGTGTCGCACGAATAGTGAGCTTGGCAGAGGAGGCGAACCATGTCGCCGTAAGATTCATCCCGCTCGTGTCGCACGAGTGATAAATGCGGTGCAAGGACGATGGCCGCCTTACCAAGACTCACTCATGTCGCACGAATAGTGAGCCTGGCAGAGGACGCGAACCATATCGCCGTAAGATTCGCCTTGTGGGGCGACAAGACATCTGGGAGCGAATTTGTTTCGCCAGCACGTTCACGCGAAGGATAACGTACCTGGTGATCGACGATCCAGCAAGCCTTGGGGTAAAAAAAGGAACGGGATTCGCCAATGCCAGCCAACTCATGCAGCAAAAGACACAGCTCCGAGGAACACACTGGTTGTCCAGTGATTAAAAAAAAAAACAACTGCCGCTCGACTCGTGCCTTGAACTCAACTCGCCCTCTACCGGTCCTTGACTACTCGAGTCAAAGAAAAACTTTTTTCGCCCCGCCGCAGTCCGTTGCACACATCAATTCGCCTCCCTTCCGCGCCTCACACTTCCCCTCATTCGCTTCACATCCGCATGTCGCCCGCGTTCCTGTTCACACACACGCACACACACATCCCCAACACACACACTGACGCACACTCACACTGCATGTGGAGCACCACCACAGCACGCTACAAAAAAAACTCATTTTCGCTCCAACATGTCGTACGTTGGTCAAACTTGTAGACGTCTTGGCGTAAGAATCAAGGAACACCGCAAAAATTACATCGAAGAAGATAAAAATTCATCTTTACATATACACAGGATAGATAATAACCATACTATAAACTTTGATAACGTTAATATAGTAGACCAAGAAATTAATAAAGATAAAAGACTATTTTCCGAAGCATTATATATACACACACAAAAGAACTTTATAAATAAACAATTTAAAATAAACTTCCTAAAGAATATAGTGTGATGATAAGTAATTTTGAATTTTTATCTCCTTCTTAGTATGGTAAAGGCGTTGGTTGAGCGGATATCAGGAAAACATATACCGTAGTTATATATAGTCACTTCTTATAGCCATCTAAGAGCAACGCGCTTCTAAGCTATACTTCTACATTAATATGTTTCCCTGATACCTCTCCTTTGCGTTTGAACTCGCCGGAGTGGGCTGCGCCCCACCTAAATCATTTACCTACGTCATTGAACTACACATATATTGTTACACGTATATACATATATTGTGACACACACTCAAAATTATTAGTATATATACGAGATTTTCTGATTAAATATTACTGTGACAAACGGACAGCTCTCCGCACTACATTAAAAACAGACGTTGTAAGTGTTATCCGTTAATTGTTCTTACGTGTTGTCTTAATTTATTTATTCATAACTGTTTTTATATTTATAAAATTGTATCTATTTTTTGTGTATTAGTTACCTGAAGAGGGACATTCATTAAATAAAAAAAGATGTCCGAAACGTTCTGAATGTGAAATAAATTTGTTGTTTTATTTTTTACCATCTCTTACAACAAAATTTTGGTAGTAACCTTGGCCATTAACTGCAATCAACATTTATTTATCACTACTACCATTAGCGTCTTCTTTAAATACATATAGTTGACCATGGCTATATAGAGGATTGAGTAAGTAAACCCCAACTTTTTTAAATGATTAGCCTTGGGCTTTATTAATAGTCATTGCATAAGCAAGTCTTACTGGAAATTCTCTTCTTTTATGTGAAAAAATTCTCAGTATCAAGACACTGGTTCCAGCCTTACTACCACGTATTTTAGCTAATATAGTACACTCTTTCAAATCTTTTACAATGAATCTGGTATCACTGCATAGTCCTTGATTTACGTTAAGGTGATGTGATACCCACGCTATTACTCAATTATCGGTTCCCGTTTTTCTCCTTCAATTTTAAACTTTTTGAAAAAAACTCTTTGACACGTTTTAAGTTTAATAAAGAACTACAACGTATCAAAGAGTTTTTTTCTTAAAATTAAAAATTGAATGAGAAAAACGGGAACCAAATTTTGGGTAATAGTGTCAGTATCGCATCACCTTAAGATTTCTTAATAACATTATAACAGCACCAATTTTTAATTGTAACTTATGTGGTAGTAATTCATTAGGTGATAAAGAATTTAGAAACTCTAAAGGTAAGATTTAATTTAAATTTTCATTTTTTTCATTTTCAGCAGAATCTACGTCTAAATATTCATTAGTGGGTCCATTAATTTTTCGTAAAATTTTCTTATTTAATTCACTAACATCTGCATTTTTAGGAGCTAAAATTATACTTTCATTCAATACCGAATTTTCACAAGAAATCATTTCATTTCCGTAAATTTATTCCTTTAAATTACCATTTAAAAGAATTTCTTTGGAAAGCTTAAGTACTTCGTGTTCATTTTCAAATGTAGAAGAAAACTTTCCATCACCAATATCTAAAAACCATTTTTTTATATTCTTATAATTATCTTGAATACGTTTGTTTTTTTTTAAAGTCATACATTTGAATTGTTTCCATGAGTTGCTATTTTGTACACCATTCTCTACTATTTGAACTATTACCATGTCTTATGACAGGTAACGTTTGTCTAGAATCTCCAGAAACCATAATAACTTTACCTCCGAAATGTAAATCGTTATTACAAATATCTTTCAACATCCGATCAACAGCTTCACATGCTCTCATTTTGTTACCATCATATTGTTACCATCTTTGCAATTCGGCTTAATATTACATGTTGTACTATTATTTATATTTAAAGATAATTTAAATATTTTATGAACTGTTCTACCATTATGTAGTAAATTTGCAGCGATTCCTGTATAAGTAACTAATAGTATTTATATTATTTATTGTACAATAAGTTATTAATGTATTATAATGTAGTATTCTCTTCTTAATATGTCTTGTTTTTTTTTTTTGTATAATAAATTGTGAGGATTTAACTTTAACCCACGCATCAACGACGTACTGTTCAGTTAATAATGTTGAGTTAATATACCGCAATGTAAAAAAAGGGCTAAATTCATCTCTAATAGAAAGTTTATACGAATAAAAATGTAATGCTGATATATAAGAATTTTTTATATTAGATTTCATATTAGGTATCCACCCAAATCCACCATGAGGGTATAATAAAGGATAAGCCATAGGTCAACATGTTTCCTTATGGTAGGAATTCTAATGGCTCCTCCAGATTTATAATAAATACAAATATCCCTTTCAATTGGTGGTTCACCATTATATTAAATGTATATTATTATATTAAATTATATTATTATATTAAATGTGATTATTGGTCGATCTGACGGAAGCAATAAAAATGATATCAACCCTTAGATTACAAGTTACATGTAGCAACGTTTCGTTGGCTCGGTTTGCCAACCTCTTCAGGCTGTTTTATTAAAAAAGATAAATTACAAAAATTATAATAATAAATAATTTAAACTTTCACAACACGTTAATAACCACAATTCATACCTTGTTAATATCTTGTGTTACATAATACACTAATTGTCAAAGTAAGCGAATATAACAAAGTCACGCACTATTTATAGTCTAAAATGACAAAGTATTGGTACATAAGTTTGTAAACACGACACAGTTACATATAAAGTAAAAACTCGAAATACATATGAGCAGTTTAAAAACCTCAATAAAGGAAAATACAAAGCATTTAAAAATGTAATGTCTTCTTTCTTGTTTATCTTGTTAATATTACATTTGATGTGTAACATTTCTGACAATAATCGTTTCTTATAATTAGATTCATAATCTAAAATTTTCGCATTATCCCAGTCAAAATCATGTTGAAAATTAGTTTTGTGTTTCGTAACCACTGCATTTGGATTATTATTATTTCGATGTTCGGTAATTCTAGTCTTAAGCGTGCGTTTAGTTTCAGTAACGTCTTTACCTAATTTTATCACAGAATTAAAACTCTTTTTGACTATTGGTAAGATCCGAAAACTGTAAGATTTAAGTATTGTTGCTATTTTTTCAAATTGTTCGTTAAACGGTAACGAAATATGAGAGACAGATGTGTTATGTACAAACTTGTCCTTATGATTCTGTTTATATTTAATTTTGATCAATCTTTTGTGAACATATCGTTTAATGAATTTGTATGGATAATTATTATTTTGAAATAATTTGAAAACTATATTTAAATTTTTTGTGTGAAATTCTGGGTTTGATAATGTAACTGCTCTATCGACTACATTATAAACAATATTTATCTTTTGTTGTGGTGAATGATAAGAGTTGTAATTAATTAGTCTACCAGATGAAATAGGTTTATTGTACCAATCTGTAATAATCATATTATCTTGTCGTATCAGGAGAATGTCTAAAAAATTAATTTTATTATCTAATTCTCGTTCATAGGTAAATTGTATCTTTTCGTTATAAGAATTAAACGTGTTTATCACTATATCTATATGTTTCTTGATGATACACATAATAGTATCGTCTAATAACGGTTAATCATCGTGGTTTTCTTTTAAAATTTGTAAACAGTTAGTCTCTAAGTCATCCATCACAATGTCTGAAAAAGTGTTGTGAAAGTTTAAATTATTTATTATTATAATTTTTGTAATTTATCTTTTTTAATAAATACAGCCTGAAGAGGTTGGCAGACCGAGCCAACGAAACGTTGCTACATGTAACTTCAAATCTAAGTGTTGATTTCATTTTTATTGCCTCCGTCAGATCGACCAATAATCACATTTAACATAAACTATCGGGAGTGCGATTTCACATTCATTTCCACATACAAGGGCCTTAGATCAGGATGGACCTAAATATATGTTCAACAACAATGCTTTTTCAACTACGTTGAAAATTACCACGGTCTACATGCTAAACAATAACTAAAGCGGTGGATCAACTTTAACTATCAACTTGCTGAAATAATTCCATAATGACGTCATACCTCAACACATTATTAATTTAAGTAAGCGTTTTCGAACTTTGCCATTTCACAGTCGTATTTGTAAACAAAGACTTTTTGACATCGACAAACACGTCTCACGTAAGCTTATAAATCTGGAAATTCGCGACATAAGTTTTCATATCAATTTCTTAAAGAAATCGTTATTCATTCTTAAAGATAAAATTTTAAAACTCAATATTGATACAGTAACCATTAATAAATTTTTCTCCTTTATTAATAAAAAATTCAAATTTATTGTAGATAAACACAATAGAAAGTCACAACAAAAATTCAAATTCTTCCTTAACAGACAGAAACAATTCGTAGACACAGTTATATCTAAAGAACAATTTTTCAAACACTTAACGAATGTTCATATACCGGATGATGTAATGGACGTCGTTTCGCTAGATTCCAATTTTTGTATTAGTCAAAATATGGGTAAAAAAGATGTTATCGACATAATTAAAAACGTTGAGTTTGGTTTATTAAATTCCGAATTACCTTTACCCAAACAGTCTGAAATTAGGGACAAAATTTCTCTTAATTTGAAAATTAGTTTTGACAAACAAAGGCATGAAAATAGTCGTGAAAAAACTCTTAAAATTAAATTAGCTAAGACTAAACGATTTATTAAAAACAATTCAGATTTATTTTTTACAACTTCTGATAAAGCCAATGTGACTGTTTGTTTACGTAAGTCTGAATATAAAGAAAAAATGCACAATGTATTATCAGACACAACTATTTATGAAAATATAGAGAAGAATCCATTAACCCATTAATGTGCAAATGCACATTTTTGTGCACACATTTTCAAGTACATAATTCTATTAGAAAATCAAAGTTATTTTTGTCCAAAATCCTGAATAGGGGGTTTTCGAGGGTGCTCTTTCAAAATCTGCAACTTGTTTTGTAAAAAAAATTCAATAACTTTTTTATTTTTGAGTTTGGAAAAAAAAAATCAAATTTTTTTTAGAATTTTTTTTCTGTTACTCAATTTTTGTTATTTTTTCTTCATTTGGATAATCTAATTACCGCCAAAAATCGCGGTCCGAATGTCTGACGTTTCCAAAACACTGTTTATAAACTTTTTTTCCCTTCTTAGTTTTATCAAAATGGCGGTTTTTGTGAAACAGCGTGATGTAACTTCATGATTTTTTTTCTCGAAAAGTATGAACTTTACGAAAAAATGTTATAGAACAAAAAATGCTAAGAATTACTCAAAGAATACGTATGCATTTTTTCAGAAGGTTTTGAGCCAATTTTGAATTTTTGAATTTTGACGATTTTTGAAAAATTAAAATAATGGCTCAAAAACTTCTGAAAAAAATCGTACGTATTTCTTTAATGATTCTAAGCACTTTTTATCTATAAAATTTTTTCGTAAAGTTCATTCTTTTCGAGAAAAAAAATTATGAAACTAACGTAACACATAATTTCATAATTTTTTTTTTCGAAAAGAATGAATGAATTTCTAAAACATGAACGCTATTTTCTCTGGTTACTATGGCAAAAAATATGTTATTTACATTAGTATTCATAGACGCAGTGTTGTATTTAATCTCATTTGTCTTGATTTATAACATCGATGCGAAATCTGCGAAACTAAAAACTCGATTTACTCGAAATAATGAAAAGTGGAGATAAGTGGTTTTTCTGGAAGCCACAGATATCATTTATACTTTGATTATCCATATAGTTTCTAACCTTTATCCATATAGTTTATTTTCATGTAAATTTAGGAAAATAAACACAAGAAATCGTTTTAAGATTCTTCATAAATCATTTCCAAAAAAGTATGAAGAATATTACAAACGAAGTATTTATTCACTTTTTTTAAAATTATTATTACTCATATTGTGGTTAATAGGACTATTAATGAAGGATACCATTTGAAATATTAATCCAACTATAGTGGCATGGAAAACTGCAGCATTAACATTATTATCCACTTTTGTGAATGGATGAAACTTTATGCATCGATGCGTTTTTATGCATGGATGAAATTAATTTAACTTTCAAAACGTCATTGCTAACGTTTGATACAATCCAATATATAAAATATTTAAAACCGAGCGAGCGTTAGCGAGTGAGGTATTTCTACTAGTTCTATTAGTATTTTCATAAAATATGGTCATTATATTATATTATATTAAATCATATATAGTATATTTGTTAAAAATTTGTGTATTAAATTTAATGAAAATGTAAAGGAAGCTCATTACAAGCAGGTACATTAAATTCAATTAATTTAAAAAATGAAAATTTAATTAAATGTTATTAATTTTCATAAACATATGCATTAAAACTTCCCATGGCAGATAAGACTTAATTTTAATGCAAAAGTTCATAAAAATTAATAATCTTTTCAGTTTTTAAATTAACTTATTTTAATGCACATGCTTGTAAGTAGCTTCCTTTACACTTGCATTAATTTTTTGTATCTGCATTAATTTTATGCTAAGAACCGTAATGTAAAAAAAATTACATTAACTTTAATGCACATGTGCTGGAAGCAAATTTCAAGCAGGTACATTAAAACAGTTTAAGGGCGTAATGTAAATTTAATGTAAATATACAATAAACTTAATGCAATGTGCATTATTGTTAATGCAGCTTGTTTTGGAAAAAATATGAACTTTAATGTACAAGTAAATTTAATTTTATGCGATGTGAATTATTCTTAATGCAAATCCGCATTATATTTAGGTAAATCTGCATTACAATTAATGCAAATTTGCATTACAATTTATGAAAATCTGCATTACAAATACTGCAAATTTGCATTAAAATTTTTCTTAGGTCAAAACATCATTTACTTGTGTCATGTCATGACTGTTTTCACGTTATTAAAAAAAAAATTTTTTATCCTACCCTTAATTATCAACAGTTATTTGGGTTTTTAATGTATACTTAACCCAAAAAGAATTTATATTTAAACTACCCCCCCCCCCCCCCCACAATATATTCAATCCTATACATTAGGTTGTACCGTTGGTTGCACTCTTTTAACAACCTTGAAAAATTTCATAATAAGAAAAAGCACTAATCAATATTTCATATCAGATCTAAAATAATTTTGATTTTTTATTCTTCTAATGGAATGAATAATAATTCTAATTTAATTAAAAATGTTTTTGTAATCTAAAATTATATTAATTATAGTACCCGGATAATAAAATACAGTTGTGCACTTATACACTTATACTATTATCTTAGATATATAATTTGAAAATCAAAGGTTTAATGTTTTATAATATAAACGGTATGTAATGCGAACACTTGAACTAAAACCTTTTTTTACAATATAAATTATTGTTACAATATAAATTTCTCATTGTATTTTTATAAGTATTCTAAAATATTTTTGTTCCAAGTCTTTGTTTAAATTAATTTTTAAGTTTATGCATCTTTATTGCTTAAACTCTTTTGGTTTCACAATATTTATACCTCCTTTATTAAATTATAACTAGATTAAATAAATCAGATCTTAGTGTTTTGTTTACTGTCAATATAGTAATTGTAAAACGATTTTGACAACTAAAACATTCTTTTTCACGGTCACTCTATGCACCCCGTACCGCACATCTGGAAAATCTTATCTCCCCCTAGGACGCTGCGTAGCCTATGCAGGCACCGAAGATGCACTTTTTAAGGAAATCTTTTCATTTTCTTACCCTGCGACGAAATATTACTTTCCAATTTTAAATTTGTAAAGCCTATATTTATTTAACTATTTTAGATTTTTAATTTTTAATAACGCAATTCGTCTGCAATAATTTTTTTTTTATATTTTCATATAATATTGAATTTTAATTTAAAATTTTTTAAATATAATTGTTTATATAAACTTCATTGATTTATTAATATTTTTTCTTTTAAAATCTTAATAATTTTATTCTTACAATAATTTAATTTTCCATCAATTGCAAAAATTCACATTTGAGGCAAGAAAACTCTCCAAAAAGCGTAGAGTGAGAGATAGGCATATCTTTTCTCTCTCTCATCTTCCTTCTTCGTCGCGCAGATAACGTTCTCTCTCGCTCTTGGAGAAGGATACGAGCCGCCGAAAAACACCCCAGAGAAGGGATGAGCGCCCGCTCTTTGTGTTAAGAGCATAGGGTTCTCCCCGCTTGACGAAACTGTGGCGCTTGGAAGGGAGAAAGCCCCTGCACTATTGGCCCCTGCTTTCCCGCACTCTTCATCTCGCTCAACATTGTAAACATAGGAGCAGCTAGAAATACTACAGCCGCCGCCGCACGGATCATCGCTGATTCGACAAGAAGCCAAAGCCGCGAGTTCTGATTTGATACCGCAGCTTTTTGAGGGAAGAGCATTGTCATTAAAACTAGCCGCGCTCCAGTGTACAAACCAGATCAGTCCGAGATCTCGGTCGACTAATAACTTTTGAATAAAAAGTAAGTGTAGACCTAAAACATTTTTTGGTAACCTTTTTCTCTCCCTTCTCCATCTCTTCGTTACACTGGCATAAGTAGTACAGATCAACTCTGGTCTAAGTCCTACATGTCGAGCAACTCCTATTGGGCAGTTCTCCAGGCCTAAGCGTAACGTGCCCGACTGGCACAAGTTATCGCAGGCGCGTTGGACGCAGCGATCGCCTGTCTTAACACTGGCACACTGAGAGAAATGTTGTAGTAAAATTTATTATAAACATAAGAAAAATTACTATATTTTGTAGGAACGGAGGGACAAATCGAAATTATAACAATTTTTGCTATGCAACATAGTAATTTTTATGAATGACCTTAAATTTCAAAAAATTAAATTTTTTCTCGTTCTTCCTGTTTTCAGAACTATTTTCAGACTCTAATCATACAATATTTAATGTGAAAATAAATTAAAATGAGATATAAAAATATTTTTTTTACGAGCGTTGAGATCGAACCTGCAACCTTCACCGCGGCAATCGGACGCGCTAACCACTTACCCAAATAGGATTCTTGAGTGTAAAATTTTGGAACTTGTACATGTCAAACCATCGATTTCAAGAAAATTTCAGATAATATTAATTAATGACAATAAATAACTTTGATAACACAAAGAAACTTATCATTAATGTGCATAATATAAAAATAAAATAATTGAAGTAAAGTTTTGAATGTTTTGTAAACTTAAAAACAAGACAAAGTGAAATTCCCGTAGAAACATAACCTCAATCAGACACGTGGGTGCCTTGATCTGCGCAGAAAGTACTAATGTTGTAGCAATTTTTACTATGTTGGATAGCAAACTTTCTTATGGCCTGTAGCAATTTTTGAATGTGGCCCTTTTTACTATGTTTATAGTGATTTTTAATACGCTACAAAATAAAATTTATATTCTATTCTAATAAAAATTAAAAGCATATATTTTAAATTTTATTATATCACAGTTTTTGCTATGTGTATAGCAATTTTTCTTTTATTTCGTAATACTTTCTAATCAACAACTGTCATAAAAATTACAAGAAATTTTGTAATTATTCATACAATTATAATAAAAATGCAGCATAAAGTGTATTTGTCTCACCCTTCCTATACTTTATAGTAATTTTTATTACAGTTATAATAAAATTTACTACAACATTTTTCTCAGTGCATAAGTGACTACAGATCAACTCTGGTCTAAGTATCACATATCGAAACTAAGCATAAGCGACCGTCTGTACGCCACCCACGCAGTAAAGTGACAGAGCTGAGCATAAGTAATACAGATCAGTAATGGTCTAAGTATTACATGCGCTAAATTGGCACGTAAACTGTGGTTGAGGTATCCAAGTAAATTGTGGGAATAAAATCAGGGATGCCGGTGAAAGTAAGGGATGGAAATTAGTAACCAAAATTAATTATTTAAATTTTACTTTAACCTATCTATCGAGTAAATTTCCCTCCCCCCTCCCTTCCTCATTGCCGGACATAAGTAGTACAGATCAACTCTGGTCTAAGTCCTACATGCCGAGCAACTCCTCCACCCACGCAGTGAAGCGTCAGAGTTGAGCATAAGTAATACAGATCAGCAATGGTCTAAGTATTACATGCCCTAAGTTGGCACGGAAACTGTGGTTGAGGTATCCAAATAATTTGCGGGAATAAAAATCAGTGAGATAAGTAAACTGAGGATCGGAAATTCATAACAATACATTAATGAAACTAGCCAAATCCATGCGCGCTGCGCGCGCTAGATGTACTTTTAATTTATCCTTATAACTTATAAGCCGGAAATCTTTTTTCTTTTAATTTTGATGCATCTTTAATAATTGATATAATACTGTAGTATATTTACTCTTAACGAATACAAAATTTTGTATGTTATTGACATAATTTATTCTAATATTAACATAATTAATTCTTCTAAGATTAAAACATTGCTTATTGTTTTGAATTTTACCGTGCAATTCAATAACTAATCGTATTGTGTTTTGAAATACTTTTCTACTTCTGGCCATCACTTTAACAAATAATTAAAACATTTATTTTTTTAAGTAACCAACATTAATTTGACTATTTTTTATTTAATACTTTTCACTTTAATCATTTTCATTCCAATAAATATTCCAATAAATAATACCTAATTATCAAATAAAAATGCATATTTAATTTTAAATTCTCGCGTCTTTTATCCAAGGACATCACTTTTTTAAGAAGGGATACCGCGGTCGAAAATAGATATCTAAGTGTTTCTACCGGGCTTTTATGCTTCGGGTACGTTTCAAGATTAGTACATGCAGCAAACCTTTAATATCATGAGCAACTGCCTCAGAGATTAATCTCCTAAGATTAATACGTGCACCAAAACCTCTAAATATTACGCGGCCCTGCCTCTGAGATTAATCTTTCTACCAGGCTTTTCGCTTTCGGGTTGTCTCTACCGGGCTGTTATGCTTCCGGGTTAGATTATTTATTTTTCGACCGTGTTAGATTTTAAATTAATAACTATAAGCACTAGTAGAATCAAGATAATTAAAAATTAAGTTAGAACATAACCGAAAAAGTTTATTTCCTATTAACTGGCTCCAACCCTGGTAAAGGAAGTCCTGCCTAAAAAGGAGCGTAGAATTTATTATTTAATTCTATTGAAAAATCCTAAGTGACATTCGGACGTCACACTTGGTTGAAAAATAATTTTTTTTTCTTTTTATTCAACAAATTATTTTATTTTGTGAAAATAAAAAATTTGTACAAAATGTACAATAATAATAACGCTACACAATTTGTAGTTGAAATTATTTATATTGATTTAAATTTATTATATATTTACTTCCCTGGTAGAAAATAACCCAACCAAAATGGCTTAACTGCAACGGTTTGCCAATCTTTTTGGCCAACGAATAACAAAAATATTGACGAACAGTTAGCCAGTGGATGGTGAACTATCGATAATTAGAAGCATCGAATGCGTGGACTACATCTTTGGGTTGGCCGATGATGGACTCTAAGTGGTGCGCTCCGTAGTTTTATTAAGATCTCATGGTGAATCTAGTACGTTCATTAAAATCTCATGGTGAATTTAATACGTGGCCCAGGTGTTCGGGGTAGCCGATGACGATGTCTAGGTGGTGCACTCCGCAGTTTTTTGAATCTAGGTGTCGGAATGCATTCCATATGTGGTCTAAGTGGTCTGGGTAGCCGATGACGGAATCTAGGTGGTGCGCACCGTAGATTTGTGGCTCTAGGTGTTGGAACTTATCGAATGTGTCGTCAAGGTGTTCCGGGTGATCGATTACAGAGTCTAGGTGGTGCGCATCGTACGTTTTTGGCTGTAGGTGTTGGAACACATCGAATGCGTGGTCTAGGTCTTTGGGGTAGCCGATTACGGAGTCTAGGTGGTGCGCACCGTAGGTTCTTGGCTGTAGGTGTTGGATCTTATCGAATACGTGGCCCAGGTGTTCGGGGTAGCCGAAAACGATGTCTAGGTGGTGCGCTCCGTAGTTTTTTGCATCTAGGTGTTGAAACACATCGAATGCATGGTCTAGGTCTTTGGGAGAGCTGATCATGACGTTTAGGTAGTGCGCTCCATAGTTTTTTGGCTCCAGGTGTTGGAACGCATTGCAAACGTGGTGAACGAGGAAAACTACGGACCGCATTACCTAGACACCGTCATCGGCTACCCCGACCACCTAGACCACGCATGGAATGCATTCCGACACGCAGACGCAAAAAACTATGGAGCGCACCACCTAGACATCGTCATTGGCTACCCCGAACACCTAGACCGCGCATTCGATGTGTTCCAACACCTAGATGCAAAAAGCTACGGAGCGCATCACCTAGACATCGTCATCGGCTACCCCGAACACCTAGACAACGCATGAAATGAATTCCGAGACCTAGATGCAAAAAACTACTCTATTAAACGGTAACACACATCCCGTTAACCAACAGGGTTTCCGCGATTATAGCCGTTGCGGGTAAGCAAACATTCGCGTCTTTTTCTTGGTCTCGGTGTTTAGTTTTATATTATAAATTCCAGAAGCGGATCCAAGGAGGATGGGGGGGCGACCCCCTCCCCCAGAGTAAAATATAACAATAAAATCTTTAAAATGAAATGAGTGCAGTGAGTGGGGGGGGGAGTAGGCAGGGGATATGAGATCCACGCATATAAGAGAGTCATGTAGACATTAAAAAGAAGCAAAACGAATATTTAAATAATTTTTAAACCCAAGTAGGCGGGTGATATGAGGTCCACGTATATAAGGGAGTCATGTAGACATGAAAAAATAAGTAAAACGATTATTTAAATAATTTTTAAACCCAAGTAGTCGGGGGATATGAGGCCCACGCATACAAGGGAGTCGTGTAGGCATGAAAAAATAAGCAAAACGATTATTTAAATAATTTTTAAATCCAAGTAACCGGGGACGCGAGGTCCACGCATGTTAGAGAATTACGTAGACGTGCAATAATAAGCAAGACAATTATTTAAACAATTTTTAAACCCAAGTAGGCGGGGAATATCGTCGCGCGGTACGAAGAAAAGCGAACTTGGAAGTTACAGGCGAACAAAAGCCAAAAACGCGTTTAAGGTGAAGGAAAGCCAGTTTGGATCCTCCCAGACGAAAAAAAGCCAGTTTGACTTTTCTCAAACGAAAGTAACATTTAGTGGTATCTTATAGATAACTTTAAGATAAAAAAATAAGATAAAGATAAAAAGATAAGCAAAAAGATTAAAAATCTATTAAAAAAGATAAAAATATAAGACAAAAGATAAAAAGATGATCAGTGAAGATAATTAGATACCTAGTAATCGATTAGATGCCATTAGTTAGAATTTTTCCTCCGCAAGAACGGCGCAAACTTGCTTTTCTTCGTCTGGGAAGATTCAAACTGGCTTTTTTTCGTCTGGGGGCGCAAACTGGATTTTCTTCGCCTTAGACGCGTTTTTGGCTTTTCTTCGCCTGTAACTTCCAAGTTGGCTTTTCTTCGTACCGCGCGACGATATGTGGTCCACGCATGTTAGGGAATTACGTAGACGTGCAATAATAAGCAAGACAATTATTTAAACAATTATTTAACCCAAGTAGGCGGGTGATATGAGGTCCACGTATATAAGGGAGTCATGTAGACATGAAAAAATGAGCAAAACGATTATTTAAATGATTTTTACAATAATTCAAAGTAGGCGGGGGATATGAGGTCCACGCATATAAGGGAGTCATGTAGACATGAAAAAAAAGCCAAATGATTACTTAAATAATTTTTAAACCCAAGTAGGCGGGGGATGTGAGGTCCACGCATACGAAGGAGTCATGTAGGCATGAAAAAAAAAACCGCTGCCAATTCATTGGCCCGTGGCTTCCTCAAACTTAATTTACTTATTCCTTTAATTAATTTTTAATAACAAAATTTATAATTTTTGCAACAATTTATGACATAATTATAATTAAATTCATTTATGAAGATAAAAAAGCATTTATTTTTAAATTATGTATACAATATGAATAAAATAATAGGTAAGATTTTTTTTTTAATTATGTGTTATAAATAAATAAAATAATTGATTGTAATATTATAGTCAAAACCTTTTAAAATTCCTAAATAACCTTTACTTCAAATTATATTTTCTTTGTGAAATTTCACACATGGGGTACTTGTCTTTAGTAGTATACCTGTCAGTATTTGTGTGCTCTTTCTGGAATTTCCGATGTAAGAAAAAGGTTCTAACCTTAAAAATAATAAATGACTATTGCAAAACAAAAGCAGGTGCACAACACACGCGTATAGCGCATAGCGCATGTATTTCCATTTTCTAGTATACATAAATTCGTTCCCTAATAATGACGATTTTAAAAGAGGGCTAAAATAGTTTTAACCTCACATCTCCGAAATTCATAAACGAATTCTTTTACCCTAAAACTCTTCTAATAAATAATATACAAACTCTACATTTCCACAAAATTTCAAAGAAAGTAAAACAATTTTAATGTAGTTCAAGTACCTATTTTAATTATTTTATTCTTAAAAAAATATTTTTTTTAAATTACGTTTTCGTCAGTAACTCGGTAAATAATATAGCTATTACAACCTTTTCTTCTTCAAATTGTAGAAAATTTTATCCCGCTTCACAATGAATGACAATATATAAGAGATATTAACTTTGAAGTACAAAAAATCGAAAAATAATATTCCAAAAATAAAAAATTTATTTTAAAATTGTAGAGATGTTTACCCTGCTTAATGGGGCTAGACACCTTTTTTCTCTGAAATAAGAAGTCACATTTTAATACATAAATGTAAACTAATTATTTCATACTTTTTACATATAAAAGTGGGTATATTTACCTTACCTTAAAACTTTCTCCGATGGGCCTTTTATATGGTCCAGAACCATAGTCATCGATGAAACAAGTTTTTTCACTAACCGTAAGCTTTGAAATTTTCCTGTGGATGGATTGACTCCAGATTTGAACTAAATTACTCCTGAATAGTATAATTCTCATATGAGTGTAGGGATTTAGGATTAAATGTCGGAAAAAATTTTTACATCAGAAAAATTATGAAAAAATTCAAGGTGTCCCATTTTAATCGCCCCAGGCAAATATCTTGAAAAGTATGGGAGATGGAAAAAAACTTTAAATACAAAAGTTGTAGGGTGCAAAGGGGGTCAGCTAATGGTAACAACGACTTTGACCTTGAACTCTATTTTCAAGGTTATTTCAAGGTCAAAGTGATTTTTTTGAATGAGGACCCCTATTTTCGACCCCGGAAATGGAAAGAGCAGAAAATTTTACGTTCAGAAAGGTCTGATATGTTGGGGTTTCAAGGTCAACCAGCTAATTTAATGAGGTCGACCTGGGAATACCTCTAGGAAGGACAAAATTGACCTTGACGTTCAAGGTCATTTTAAGGTAAGTTGATTTTATAAAATGGAACCCCTTATTTTTGACCCCGGAAACGGAAAGAGCGGAAGAATTTACGTCCGAATATGACCTTGACCTCGACCTTGACTTTAACCGTGATCTGGAAGGTTATTTTAAGGTCAAGTCGATTTTTTTAAAATCCCCTTATTTTTTACCTCGGAAATGGAAAGAGAAGAAAATTTTACGTTCAGATATGTACCGTCATATGGTGTCAAAGTTGGCCCTCTGGGGTCAATTAAGGGTAATAATAAATAAATTAATTTTTTTGAAGTGGATTTCACTGTTTTTATGAGTTACTTAGGAATCTAAAAGTATTTTTTCTCCCTCAAATGAATCGAAAATTAGAAAGACTACCCTCGACATTAGCATTACCCAATGTGCACCGCGTGGAGGTTGCCGAAAGGATTTCGCACATCATTGGCCCTGAAAAGGGCCGATTGATTAACGGACTGTCATTTGAAGATTTAAGGCAGCAAATGCTCGATCAAGTGTCCGTTCTCTCTGAAACACATTTGCATCCTTCTTCGGAAGCTTGCTTGAACATTCCTCAATGTTTCCACTGAAATGGATTGGAAAGCTTTATAAAATTAAAAGAGCAATAACTTAAATGTAATGCTCAGTACTGGAATAGCCTTTCTTGTTATATGTCATGAAATTTCATGTAAAATTAATTAAATTTTTAATATCATCACATTAATTTTAATGCACGTGAACTGTATTATTTATGCGGATGGGAAAGAAATTTGGATCGTTAGTCAAATGCAATGCTTAGAACTGGAATATCCTTTTTCGTTTTGTTATAAAATTTCATGTAAAGTTAATTAAATTTTTAATATCATTACATTAATTTTAATGCACGTGAACTGTGTTATTTATGCGGATGTGAATGAAATTTAATGGATCGTTACTCAAATTTAATGCTCAGTACTGGAAAAGCCTATTTCGTTTTGTCATGAAATTTCATGTAAAGTTTATTAAATTTGTTTCACATTCACATTAATTTTAATGCACGTGAACTGTAATTTTTATCATTATGTTCATTAAACTTTGTGCATGAGACATTAATTTTAATTTACACGCGTAATTTTCATGCAATACAGATATTTCATGTACTCGTACAATAATTTCTATGTACAGGTACAATAATTTTAATGTACTTTCATTAATATTGTATAGATTCACATTAATTTTATGGTAAATGTGTATTAAATGATATTTAAGTTACAAATTCATGAAAATTAATGCGCAAGTGTACATTAAAAGTGCATTAAATTTAATAATAATAGCTTTTACGTTAATTTTTTACCAGGGAACTGCAATATATTTCAAGAAGTACATGAAAATTTATATGTTTATTCTTAATTTCAATAAACGTGGGTAATTTTAATGTAGAACTAAATTTTCATGTACTCATGTATCAGATATAATAATTTGTAATGATTATTAGGTAAAGTTCAGAAAACTGTTTAATATTAACCATTAAAAATATTACTTATGTCGACTGCAATTTACTATCAACTGATAAGAATTTTTCCATCGGTCTTACAGTCTTACAAATTAAATTAAAATAATTAATATTTATGACAGTCAGATTACCCTTGTTTATAATCACCCCCGCAGAATCTGAAATAAAAACTTAATTAAAACCTGGAAAAAACTTTTTTAGCAAAGGACGATCTGACTGCCCTCCACCACCACCTTGTCCAACGATTCGAGCCCGCTTCGGCTCCTCCCCAGGGACTGAAATGAAACCCGCTATACACCTCCTTACATACCCCCATACCCCCTTCTTTTCTCTTATCCCCACCACCATCCACTTTTCTCTCTGCAACTTTCCGTTCTCACTTAAATTAATCAAGAATGCTAAATGTTATCTAATTTACTTGACTCTATCAATAAATTTACATTATTCTGATTTCTTAGAATGTGAATACTTTCAAGGCTTTCCCTCTTATATTTATTCTTAATCCCCTGTTCCAAAATATCCACACTCCCAAAATCGAAAGAATGCAAACTATTTAAACAATGTTCTTTCAAACCCGATGTACAACTTGAGCTGCATAAACTATATTGATGTTCATATATTCTCTTTTTCAAATATCTACCCGTTTGACCAATATAACAACCATTACAATCCCTAAAATTAATTTTATAAACTACTCCCGATTTTAAACATTTATCATCCTTGTCTTTACAATTACTAAATAACGTTTCTAAATTATTATCGTTTCTAAAGAAAACTTGAATATTATGTTTACTAAAAACCCTTCTAATCCTTTCCGACAAACCTCTAACATATGGTAAACTAAAATATGCGTTCTTTCCATTACTATTCCTTGTTTGATTATCTACCCGCTGCTTCAATCCCCCATTATAAATTTCCCACACTCTCTCATCAATGATTTTATCAATAAATTTAACCGGATAACTATTCTTAATAAATGTTTCTCTAACTAAATTTAAATTCTTTTTCCTAAAATCTTTATGTGACATTTTAATCGCTCTGTCAATGACACCCTTACGGGGCTCACACAAGTCAAGCCACGGAGTACCCGCGTGAACATCGCTCGCTACAGCATCAAGGAGCAAGGCTTTCACCGGGCAGACAGGCAGCTTTCCACGAAGGAGGAAGAGACGTCTTCAAGAAGACGACCACAAGGACGCCTGACGTCCAGGACGCCGCGTACGTCGTCGCCAAGCATAATTGGAAGAGAACGAGTCCATTTTCATTCGCCAGGGGGCGCACCAGCGGAACAGAGCTGTACTCGGACGAGTCTATTTGCTTCGCTCGCTCCAGCCGGTTGAGCCAACCTGCGCTGCGCTAGGATTGCGCTCGGATGCTTCGTCCTAATATTTGGACACACGTATCGTTCCAGTTTTATTTAAATTAAAAATTGTAACTGTCGTCTAGTCATCTGATAAGAATTTTTCCATCGGTCTTACAATCTTACAAATTAAATTAAAATAATTAATATTTATGGCAGTCAGATTGCCCTTGCTTATAATCACCCCAGAAGAATCTGAAATAAAAACTTAATTAAAACCTGGAAAAAACTTTGTTAGCAAAGGACGATCTGACTGCCACCCACCACCAAATTGCCCAACGTTTCGAGCCCGCTCCGGCTCCTCCTCAGGGATTGAAATGAAACCCGCGATACACCTCCTTATATACCCCAATACCCTCTTCTTTTCTCTTACCCCTACCACCATCCACTTTCCCTTCTCCAACTTTCCATTCTCACTTAAATTAATAAAGAATGATAAATGTTATCTAATTTACTTGACTCTATCATTGAATTTACATTATTCTTAAAATGTGAATACTTTCAAGGCTTTCCCTGTTATATTTATTCTTAATCCCCTCTTCCAAAATATCCACACTCCAAAAATCGAAAGAATGCAAACTATTTAAACAATGTTCTTTCAAACCCGATGTACAACTTGAGCTGCGTAAACTATATTGATGTTCATATATTCTCTTTTTCAAATATTTACCCGTTTGACCAATATAACAACCATTACAATCCCTACAATTAATTTTATAAACTACTCCCGATTTTAAACATTTATCATCCTTGTCTTTACAATTACTAAATAACCTTTCTAAATTATTATCGTTTCTAAAGAAAACTTGAATATTGTGTTTACTAAAAACCCTTCTAATCCTTTCCGACAAACCTCTAACATATGATAAACTAAAATATGCGTTCTTTCCATTTCTATTCCTTGTTTGATTATCTACCCGCTGCTTCAATCCACCATTATAAATTTCCCACACTCTCTCATCAATCATTTTATCAATAAATTTTACCGGATAACTATTCTTAATAAATGTTTCTCTAAGTAAATTTAAATTCTTTTTCCTAAAATCTTTATGTGACAATTTAATTGCTCTGTCAATGATACCCTTGATCGCACCTGTCTTGTTTCCGAATTGGTAGTGAGAGTCAAAATTTAAAAATCTACCTGACCATGTAGGTTTTCTATACCAATCTAATTTCACTCTATTATTATTAACTCTAATGACTAATATCTAAAAAACTCAATTGATTATCTTTCTCAACTTCTTTTGTGAATTTAATTCTATCATGGATAGAATTAAACACATCCACCATTTCATCCACAAAACATTCAGGTACAACTGCAAAAATGTCATCAACATATCTTTTAAAAATAATTGGCTGAAAAACCAACTTAGACAAAGCAACACTTTCCAATTTTTCCATTACTAAATTCGCTATAACAGGTGACAAAGGTGATCCCATTGGACAACCATATCTTTGCTCATATAAACTATTATCAAAAGAAAAAATTGTGTTTTTAAAAACCAAATTAAGTGCCTTTATAAATTCATCTTTTGTTAAACTAGTATGTACTTTAATTTCAGACCATTTATATAATATCATTCAACAACTCTAAAGGTATATTTGTAAACAAAGATACTACATCCAATGAAACCATCCTATGATCATTCGGAATTACAATATGTTTCATTATATCATAAAAACTCCAACTATCTTTAATATATGAATTTGTTTTACCCACTATCTTGACCAATATATTGGACAAAAATCTAGCAAGTCTATACGTAGGAAAATTTATCGATGATATTATTATTCTATATGTCAACTGTTCTTTGTGAATCTTTGGAAGCCCATAACATTTAGCTACAGTACCATTTTCACATTTTAAATATTTAAACGCTCGAAACGTTGGACAAGGTGGTGGTGGGGGGCAGTCAGATTGTCCTTTGCTAAAAAAGTTTTTTCCAGGTTTTAATTAAGTTTTTATTTCAGATTCTGCGGGGGTGATTATAAACAAGGGGCAATCTAACTGCCATAAATATAAATTATTTTAATTTAATTTGTAAAACTGTAAGACCGATGGAAAAATTCTTATCAGTTGATAGTAAATTGCAATCGACATAAGTAATATTTTTAACGATAAAACTAAGGTCTATTAAAGGTGGGGTAAAATGTTTTTAGAGATATATATGGGATTTATGGGAAGGTGGTGAAAGGTTATTGCTGAAAATGGGTAAAAATGGTTTTAAGGATTGTAGTTTTGAAGGAGCAACTCACTTTTCTTCTAAGGTGTAAAAAATCAAATATTTTTCCTAACCATATTGGGAAAAAATTTGATGATAAGGGTTTTTATCGGGATTACAACGAAAGAGTTTCTTATGATCTACGGAAAAATAATTTCTTTTTCAATAATAAATTACTTAACTTAGAAATTAGAGATTTGAATTTTGAAATTAATCGTTTAAATAAATATTTATTAGAGCTTGAAAGACATTTATATAATAAAGTAGAACAGAATGATTTGCAAGAATTTTCTCGTGGTCAAAAGAGGCACTTTGAAAAAGTAAAATATAACCATAAGAGTAAATTAAAAAGAAAATTTGAATATTTAAAGCATAGAAAACACTCTCAAGTCAATCAAACTAACAATGTTAATAAGGATTGGTTTAGAAATTTAACTGACAAAGTAATACCAGAAGAAGTAAATATCATAAAGGGTGCTAAATTTGGAATATCATATTCAAGTAAATCTCTTCCGATCAAGAATATCATCGCTGAGGTAGAAAGTAGTATGAGTAGTTTTAATCTAGAGTTTAAAAAAGAATGTAGGAGTTCTTTAGTTAAAGTTATTGATCATTTTAAAAGAGAACAAAGAATGATAATTATTTGAATAGTAATTTATTGCATGAATTAAAAATTGTAACGTTGTATTTGCTTAAAACCACTAACAGAGTCTAAATAATTATTAACTAAGACTCTAGCAAATATTGCGCTACTATTTTCTCCGTTACTTCTGTACTTACGGAGCCACGCCACGGCCTGCGACTAATATCTCGATGAGGGAGTAGCCACGATTCAGCAACAACCACCGTTGAGTTTCAAAACTCCGACAACCACAATCCCAACGTTGATGGACACAATATTTTTCTTATTTGAACCGCAAATACAATAGACACGCACACAGGGAATTACATACTCTCAAATAAAAACACAATTAATTAATAAGATCAATCATTCAATTTATTAAAAAGAAATGGATATTTCTAGAACTATCCTTGTAGTTAATAACCACTGATCCCTTGGCTTGGTGCTCCTAAAAAAACCAAAACTCACTCGATCTCGAACCACGACCAGAGAGAAAAACTCTAAATTAGAGTTTCTATAAGGAAATGTCTCGACCCTTGATTATACGTCACTCGCTCACTGACTACCTTATTGCTCTTTCAATCAAGGAAACGCGAACTCGCAAAAAAATGTCTCGACCCTCACTAATACGATCCTCACTACCTTACTATATCCACTCTCAACTAACTCACAAGTCACTCTTACTCTGAGTACGTAATCAGATTTTACGGGAGACTTTCTTCCTGCTGGTGTGACCTGGTCAGTGGCTAAACTTTAAGAGAGCGATCTACTAGTCATCCAGCCAAAACTATCAACTGTTGATCGGGTTGATCTATGCTAAGATTGGGCCTGCCCTTTCTATCTCAATTATGACTTAGCATACGTAATCACTTGTCGTCTAGTCTTTCCCTTGGTCTCGAATGCTGCTCTTCGATTGGCCCTACGAGCGCGCGAATCTTGAATGATAGTATGCGCGGTATTATAATTTTCACTAGCGCACAACTTCTCTCTCTCTCTCTCTCTCTCTCTCTCTCTCTCTCTCTCTCTCTCTCTCTCTCTCTCTCTCTCTCTCTCTCTCTCTCTCTCTCTCTCTCTCTCTCTCTCTCTCTCTCTCTCTCTCTCTCTCTCTCTCTCTCTCTCTCTCTCTCTCTCTCTCTCTCTCTCTCTCTCTCTCTCTCTCTCTCTCTATGTTTTAGGAGTTGGAATTGATGAAAGCATCACCCCGCACAGGAAGAAACTAGGTTGGCTCACTGTCTCTAAAAGGCGTGACTATTTTTTGGGCCTACAAATCTATAAAGTACTGAGATTACGCCAACCTGCTTACTTAGCAGATCTTTTTACCATCTATGTACCTAGACGTCCTGTGCGAGGTGAAGTGCCAGAGCTCTCTATTCCTTTTGCGCGCATTGATGCTGGGAAATATTCTTTCCAATGCGCTGGTGCTCGCTTTTGGAATACCCTTCCATCTACCATCCGTCATCAGCCTTCTATTAAGTCATTCAAAAAATCTTTATGGGCTCATTTATCTGCAGATTAATTTTAATTTAATTAAGTCACTGCTGATAGAATCTTTTGTTCTGTATAACGTACCTAGGATAGTCTAGGTTAATATTAGATTAAGTAAAAATATTAATATATATATTTGCCTAGCATAAGTCAATGTAAAATATTGCTGTTTGTTAATATGGACAATAAAGTTATCTCTCTCTCTCTCTCTCTCTCTCTCTCTCTCTCTCTCTCTCTCTCTCTCTCTCTCTCTCTCTCTCTCTCTCTCTCTCTCTCTCTCTCCCACTCTCCGCGCTGCTCTCGCGACCGCGCTCCGGGTGGCGCGACTCTCCAGTGCGTGCGACCCTCTCCTCGACCCTCGCTCTCTCTCTCTACGTTCCCTGAACCCGGTAGTGTATAGCATATATGTGTGAACATGTGTATTTGTTGATCATCCTCGACGCTGGTAATAACAATAACACAGCACTCATGAGACCAGTGCTCGTGTTCTGCCAGCGCCGAGTAAGCAGCTACATGTGACTTCGTCACAAAATAACGAAGAAATTCTTGAGAGAGAATCCGAATATGATCTTCCAAAAAGCAGATAAAGGAAATGTAACTGTAGTTTCAGATAAAAGGGATTATATGAATAAAATTCAACTTATGTTGGATGATGATACCATTTACGTGAAAATTAGGAATCCACATACCAATAGACTACAAGATAAATTGAAAGAATTATTGATGCATTGGAAAACAAAAGCTTATATTAAGGATAGTGTGTTTAAATATTTAAAATGTGAAAATGGCACTGTAGCTAAATGTTATGGGCTTCCAAAGATTCACAAAGAACAGTTGACATATAGAATAATAATATCATCGATAAATTTTCCTACGTATAGACTTGCTAGATTTTTGTCTAATATATTGGTCAAGATATTGGGTAAAACAAATTCATATATTAAAGATAGTTGGAGTTTTTATGATATAATGAAACATATTGTTATTCCGAATGATCATAGGATGGTTTCATTGGATGTAGTATCTTTGTTTACAAATATACATTTAGAGTTGTTGAATGATATTATATAAATGGTCTGAAATTAAAGTACATACTAGTTTAACAAAAGATGAATTTATAAAGGCGCTTAATTTGGTTTTTAAAAACACAATTTTTTCTTTTGATAATAGTTTATATGAGCAAAGATATGGTTGTCCAATGGGATCACCTTTGTCACCTGTTATAGCGAATTTAGTAATGGAAAAATTGGAAAGTGTTGCTTTGTCTAAGTTGGTTTTTCAGCCAATTATTTTTAAAAAGATATGTTGATGACATTTTTGCAGTTGTACCTGAATGTTTTGTGGATGAAATGGTGGATGTGTTTAATTCTATCCATGATAGAATTAAATTCACAAAAGAAGTTGAGAAAGATAATCAATTGTGTTTTTTAGATACTAGAGTCATTAGAGTTAATAATAATAGAGTGAAATTAGATTGGTATAGAAAATCTACATGGTCAGGTAGATTTTTAAATTTTGATTCTCACTACCAATTCGGAAACAAGACAGGTGCGAACAAGGGTGTCATTGACAGAGCGATTAAATTGTCACATAAAGATTTTAGGAAAAAGAATTTAAATTTAGTTAGAGAAACATCTATTAAGAATAGTTATCCGGTAAAATTTATTGATAAAATGATTGATGAGAAAGTGTGGGAAATTTATAATGGGGGATTGAAGCAGCGGGTAGATAATCAAACAAGGAATAGTAATGGAAAGAACGCATATTTTAGTTTACCATATGTTAGAGGTTTGTCGGAAAGGATTAGAAGGGTTTTTAGTAAATATAATATTCAAGTTTTCTTTAGAAACCATAATAATTTAGAAACGTTATTTAGTAATTGTAAAGACAAGGATGATAAATGTTTAAAATCGGGAGTAGTTTATAAAATTAATTGTAGGAATTGTAATGGTTGTTATATTGGTCAAACGGGTAGATATTTGAAAAAGAGAATATATGAACGTCAATATAGTTTACGCAGCTCAAGTTGTACATCGGTTTTGAAAGAACATTGTTTAAATAGTTTGCATTCTTTCGATTTTGGGAGTGTGGATATTTTGGAACAGGGAATTAAGAATAAATATAAGAGGGAAAGCCTTGAAAGTATTCACATTCTAAGAAATCAGAATAATGTAAATTTAATGATAGAGTCAAGTAAATTAGATAACATTTATCATTCTTTATTAATTTAAGTGAGAACGGAAAGTTGGAGAGGGAAAAGTGGATGGTGGTGGGGGTAAGAGAAAAGAAGGGGGTATGGGGGTATGTAAGGAGGTGTATAGCGGGTTTCATTTCAGTCCCTGAGGAGGAGCCGGAGCGGGCTCGAAACGTTGGACAAGGTGGTGGTGGGGGGCAGTCAGATCGTCCTTTGCTAAAAAAGTTTTTTCCAGGTTTTAATTAAGTTTTTATTTCAGATTCTGCGGGGGTGATTATAAACAAGGGCAATCTGACTGTCATAAATATTAATTATTTTAATTTAATTTGTAAGACTGTAAGACCGATGGAAAAATTCTTATCAGTTGATAGTAAATTGCAGTCGACATAAGTAATATTTTTAATGGTTAATATTAAACAGTTTTCTGAACTTTACCTAATAATCATTACAAATTATTATATCTCATACATGTGTACACGAAAATTTAGTTCTACATTAAAATTATCCACGTTTATTGAAATTAAGAATAAACATATAAATTTTCATGTACTTCTTGAAATATATTGCAGTTCCCTGGTAAAAAATTAATGTAAAAGCTATTATTATTAAATTTAATGCACTTTTAATGTACACTTGCGCATTAATTTTCATGAATTTGTAACTTAAATATCATTTAATACACATTTACCATAAAATTAATGTGAATCTATACAATATTAATGAAAGTACATTAAAATTATTGTATCTGTACATAGAAATTATTGCACGAGTACATGAAATATCTGTATTGCATGAAAATTACGCGTGTAAATTAAAATTAATGTCTCATGCACAAAGTTTAATGAACATAATGATTAAAATTACAGTTCACGTGCATTAAAATTAATGTTGAGGCTAACGAAATTTAATTACATTTCATAATATTACATTATACGAATAATTAAATCAACTAATGCACATTAAATTTAAAGTACCATGCTTTAAACTTCATGTACATAAACACAAATTATGCAGTTCACGTGCATTAAAATTAATGTGAATGTGAAACAAATTTAATAAACTTTACATGAAATTTCATGACAAAACGAAATAGGCTTTTCCAGTACTGAGCATTAAATTTGAGTAACGATCCATTAAATTTCATTCACATCCGCATAAATAACACAGTTCACGTACATTAAAATTAATGTAATGATATTAAAAATTTAATTAACTTTACATGAAATTTTATAACAAAACGAAAAAGGATATTCCAGTTCTAAGCATTGCATTTGACTAACGATCCAAATTTCTTTCCCATCCGCATAAATAATACAGTTCACGTGCATTAAAATTAATGTGATGATATTAAAAATTTAATTAATTTTACATGAAATTTCATGACATATAACAAGAAAGGCTATTCCAGTACTGAGCATTACATTTAAGTTATTGCTCTTTTAATTTTATAAAGATTTTCATAAATATTACTGTGCAAGGGCATAAAGATTACTGTTAAAGCAAGGTAAATTTAATGCATCTACATAAAATTTATATACTTTTTACAGTAATTTTAATGCATATTTACATTGAATTACAATTACGTGTGCCTTAAATGTTACTATCAAAAAGAAATTTTTTATCGCAACTACTTTAAATTTGTTTCAAGAATTTCAAGTGTACAAACCATCGCGACTGCGTGTGCTTTCAATTGATATAAGTATGTTGTCTTGACTATGTTCTATGTTCTATGACTTCTTTACTCTCTCTCCCTTTCTTTCTCTAATATAGGACCTACGACGCTGCATTTCGACATTGTAACACAATGTGATTTACATGTAGTACTCATGAATTATGCCGGTTAGTTCAGCCATTCCTACTGCATTTATTTCATTTTATTACATTTTATTGCATTTATTACACTGTATTACATTTATTACATTTTATTACATTTATTATATTTTATTACATTTATTACATTTTATTACATTTATTACATATTATTTACACATTTAAGTAGACCTCGAAAACGAGCTTTTAGTTGCGGAAAAATTGTCAATTTTTTTTTATTGGTTGTTTATTATATTTTAAGCTGAACAAAAACCAACATATAGTATTCATTTCTTTAAAATGAGTAAACAACAGTAATGTCTTAAATTTAAACATTGCGCGCGAAACGTGTTTGAATTTCGCGGAAAGAAAATCGGAAGCAAAAACATTAGCCCGCACAAGTGTTGATAAACCGACACAGCCCAACAGCCGACTCGTACCGTGTATCGGAGTTGCTCTGCCTCGCGCCGACGCGCTCATCAGAATCAGGCCCCAGGGGCCTCATTTACTAAGCGTATCGACCACGACACAACGCGACACAGAGCAATTCCGACATAGAGTATGTGTCGGTTGTTTCGCTGTGTCGGTAAATACATATAAAGATGAGCGCATGCGCGGGTCAATGTTTTTAGGTACTACTACTATTATTTGAATGGCCGTGAGAACCACGGCCATTCAAATAATGCCAAATTGGAACTTAAATTGTTTTTAAGTAGTTTGCAGGCACATATACTTATATACATAAATTTAAAAGTCAATTTGTTGTGTGCGCGCGCGCGCGCGTGTGTGTGTGTGTGTGTGTGTACTAGCGGGGCTTCGCCCCTCTGCTCGCTCCCCTCGCCAACCCCCATTATGAAAATTATAATGATTTTTATATATAAAATTATCCAATAAGGATTAATTTAATGGCTGATTACTTTTCTTGAGAAAATAAATCTATAAATATATTTTCTATGATAATTTTTGTTAATGTTTTTATAAATTTCATGGCAAACATCATTCATAATCCATTTATCAGGAATCAAAAATGGATTAATTATACCTTCTCCAATATTTAATAAAAATGCCACAAAATCTTTATTTTGTGTACGAATATTTACTTTTAAATTATAAATATTAAATAATGGCCAAAGGTATGAACTTTTGACAGTTTCTTCTACAATAAATAGTATTTCTAAATCCACTTTTAACTACTGGTAAAGTTTGAAGGTTTCTTTTATGTTAACAGAAGCCTTGCCCTGTAGGAACTACCTTTTTGCGTTTCTTTTGTTAAAGTTTGAAGGCTCCTTGATTGTTAACATAAGCCTTGCCCTGGAGGAACCACCTTTTTGCGTTTCCTTTCTTAAAATATGAAGGTTCCTTGACTATTAACATAAGCTTTGCCTTGGGGGATCTACCTTTTTAATTATGGTATTCTATTTATATCCTTTTAAAGGTTTTCCAAAGTAACTGCTTCTGACTATACATTTATATCCTTCTATCTAAAATAGAACGTTATACGGTCCAAAATATTACGTTTCCTTTGTTAAAGTTTGAAGGTTCCTTAACTGTTAACCTTGCCCTGGAGGAACCATCTTTTTGAGCTCGACCGTATGTTTATCCTGTAGTTTTAGAAATGATTACGCGTGATTTTTCTATAGCCTCAATGTATTCAATAATCCTTTTGAAGTTCCATAACATAAAATTTTTGTCCTTTTATAATGTCAATTTCTTTGGAGTACATTTACGTTTTTTTTGTTAATTTAATTTTGTTAATTTAATATCATGTTTCAGAATTTTTTTTAATACAAATCATATGAAAAAAAAAACTGGATGAATATTTAGTGAAAATTGACGATATTTGGGACTTAATGCGTTAAGGGGACGCCGACCTTGCCTGTTTTACCATCTGACCTAACCAATTCAGCGAAATCAGTTTATCAAAGTTTTTTTGAACGAATGGACGGATTCTTTTAAAATTTGGCAAGATTGTAGGAAATGGAAAAATGAAGGGCGGACAGCTCCCCAAAACACAAAAACTTACAAAAAAAAAGAAAAATTCTATTTACGCTTTCTGCCGCATTCATACCGCGACGTTAGTGGTCTGATTTAACAATGGGCCTAACTATTGGGACCTTGAATAAGTTCTCGCTGTTTTTTGTGAAAATTGATGCTTTATTTAAAGTATGTAGTAAAAAGCATGTCACTCAAAATATTGTCCATCACTAGTCACTACTTTCTCTTATCTTTCTGGCAATTTACGGATTCCATCTCGGAAGAACTGCTCGTCTTTTGAAGCTATCCAAGAATCGACCCATTTTTTGGCATCTTCATAAGAATGGAAGTGCTGCTCAGCCAAGCCATGAACCATCGACCGGAACAAGTGGTAGTTGGAAGGAGCAATGTCTGGGCTATACGGCGGGTGAGGTAGGACATCCCATTGGAGCGCCTCCAAAATTTCTTTGACGACTTTTGCAACATGTGGCCGAGCATTGTCATGTAACAAAATCACCTTGTCGTTTCTATGCTCGTACAGCGGCAGTTTTTCCTTTAGGGCTCGGCTCAAACATATCAATTGCAGTCGATAGCGATCTCCCGTGATGGTTTCGTTCGATTTCAGCAGTTCATAATAAATTACACCCTGCTGATCCCACCAAATGCAGAGGAGAAGCTTCGAACCATGGATATTTGGCTTTGCGGACGATGTTGATGCATGGCAGGGCTTACCCCACGATTTTTTACGCTTAGGATTATCGTACTGTATCCACTTTTCATCGCCAGTCACGATACGATGCAAAAAACATTCTCTTTTCTTCCGTTGAAGCAGCACTTCACACCTGAGAAAACGCCGTTTGACGTCTGTCGGCTTCAACTCATACGGCACCCAATGTCCTTGCTTCTGGATCATTCCTAACGTTTTCCTCATCTACTCGTAATGATTTTGCAAGTTCAACTAGCGTCTGACGTAAGTCTTCTTCATCTTCAAACTTTTTTGGTGCACCAGCACGTTCTTTATCTCCAAGATCAAAATCGTTATTTTTGAAGCGTCTAAACCAGTAAGTTTCAACAAGAATCCTATGCGCTTCAGCTGCAGGTTTTCTTTTAATAAAATAGTACAATAAAATTCCTCGCAAATAATCTTTACTTAGCATAAAACCTGACATTTTTAGTAGTAAGAACAAAAAACGCTGTTTACACTATGGCGAACTAACATACACTTAAGTTCAAGCTTACCGACAGTACTTCCTTATAGATGCGTTAGCATCTGAAATTACATACACTTAGTCCTGGTAACGCCATCTGTTAGGAAACAGCGAGAACTTGTTCAAGGACCCAATAATTCAGTAGCTGTACTCTCACTCGCGACTGTAAACAAACCCAATAGCGTTGGCATCGCGCACGCGCACATGCAAGACGCAGTGCCATCTGTTGGATGTAAGCGGAAACTTCATAGACAGAAGAAAACAAATATGGCTTCTAGCTGACGAATCTACATACACTTTTCCAAATAAAGGTCGTTTATTTTTTTATGGTAAAGAACAAACGAAGTAAGGCAAAAGTCCCGATTATGAAACACTTTCAAAAAGTAGTCCCTATTGTGAAACAGTGTAATAAAAATTAAAATAGAAGTAATTTGCGAACGTTAAATTCAATAAAAAAAATATATTTAGATTCATGTGTTATTTTTACATATTCATTAATAAATATATGATTTTTTCATGTATAAATATTAAAAAAAATAATTAGTTTCATCCGTTTCTCAGCACTTTTACATATTCATTAATAAATATATGATTTTTTCATGTATAAATATTAAAAAAAATAATTAGTTTCATCCGTTTCTCAGCATTTGTAAATCGACTGGCATTTGAACGAAAACTGTTCTTTTTTTCTGTTTGTTGTTTTATTAATTTTTCAGTATTTAATCGATTTTGGAACATATATTGTAGTTTACAATGTAGTTTTTATATAAAAAATTCAAATTCTATACAAACTCTTTGATTTTTTTACCATTTTCTATTAAATAAAAAGATGTTTCACAATAGGTACAGAAACTCGCAGCAGGTCCCTATTATGAAACAGTATAAAAAAGGTTTTATTAAGTAATCTACAACTTATTTGAAGTCAATAGCATATACATTCTACTTTAAATATAGTTTTTTATTTATATTTAAGTTATTTATACTTTTAACTTAACTAACAATAGTAATTATAAATAAGCAAACCTAACCTGCAAATTGTATCTTAGTCTAACCATACTGTAGATCTGAGTTATACTAATGTGAATTTAATGCTGATATAAGTAATACATATCAATTATTTAGTTTAGAAATAAATATAAATAGATCTGGACCTCTCGTATAGGTTTATTCATGTGATATTCAATTAAAATCATTAAACTTTCATTTTATAAGACTAAAGTAATACAAAATGTTACATATTTCAACCATGCATTTTATAAGTACTTTTAAATAGTTTTGAAGACATATACATTTAGGATCTTCTCACAATTTAAATTATTAGAAGTATCTTAAACTACAACACCAAATTTGATACCAAAAATAAAACGAAAAATAAGAAAAAAAGTAATTTAATTATGTTTCATAATAGGGACAAATTTTATGAAACAGGGGTACTAGTCAAAAAAACAGTGTTTCATAATAGGGACTAAATCTTCCATCACTATTTCTTTAATAAATTAAATAATTTTGTACTAATTTAAATTATGAAAATGGATTATCATTCTTGAAAAGTTTGCCGATCGAATGATGTATAACATTAAATATATTTAATACTTTTAAGGTATTTAATTGATCAGTTAAAAAAAAAGTTACCGAAAACCGTTTCATAATGGGGTCCTTTACCTTACTCCACTGCGTTACTAATGCCGCAGTATGAGTGTGGCAGAAAGCGTAAATAGAATTTTTATTTTTTTTGTAAATTTTTGTGTTTTGGGGAACTGTCCGCACTTTATTTTTCCATTTCGTATAACCTTGCCAAATTTCAAAAGAATCCATTCATTCGTTCAAAAGAAAACTTTGAAAAACCGATTTGGCTGAATTGGTTAGGTAAGATGGTAAAACAGGCAAGGTCGGCGTTCCATGTCATGGAGGAATCACCTTTTTGATCACGATATCCTATTTATATTCTTCTAAAAGTTTTTCGAAAGGAATTGCTCCTGACTATATATTTAATCCTACTGAAAGTTTTTTCAACGGAAATGAAAAATTTTACGCCTGAGATATCCACATTGTATATTTGTAAGGTTCTTTGACTGTTAACAAGAGCCTTGCCTAGGAGGAATCACCTCTTTGACCATAGTGCAATACTTTTGTATCGACAAATCCATATTGTTTTAAAGTTGGAAGGTTCTTTGACTATTAACAAAAGCCTTACCCTAGAGGAATCACCTTTTTGCTGTCAAAAGTTCGAAGGAAGCTTAGATTTTGCTTAAAGTTTGTATACAGGGGTTGTCGAGCTCGCTGATCAAGATTTATATTTCGAGGTCGCTAATCACAATCTTGCTATAAAACTATTCAAATTAAAAATGGCGGATCCAATATGGTCGTTAGAAGTTCGAAAAAAGCTTAGATTTTTTGAAAATTGGTATACAAGGATTTTCGAAGTCGTTGATCAAGATTTTGCTATTAGACTTTCGAAATTCAAAATGGCGGATCCAATATGGCAGTTAATAGTTCGAAAAAAGCTTAGATTTTTCTCAAACTAGAGTTCGACACGCGCGCTTCGCGCGCTGATTTTTTTTTAAGTTACAAAAGAAGCTGTATAATTAATGAACGGTTTCTTTTTTATTTACAAGAGAAATGTTATTATTCAATTCATTATTTAAGGTTGTATGGGCTATATGTAAAAAATAATGTCAGATCAATAAAGTTTCGTCAGTAGGTCAATAATGTCATTATAAACGTCTCTGCCAAATTTGAATATGATTTGCGAGATAGTTTTCGAGATATTGTAGTTTAAAATTAACGTGAGTTCTTATGGAGATTCTCTGAGTATGGCTAGACTCGTCGTAGTTATTGAAAAAATTAAGTTGAGAAAATAGTGTTTAGTTCTTGTAAATTCGTGTATACGTAAAAGAAAACCTTTATAATCGATTGCAATTGAAATGAATTGCTTTTGCGAGCTAGGTAATAAGGCGTACAGTCATACTAAAAAGTGAAAGAAATGAGCAATACAGTGTTCTAAAACCGATGTAAAGTTTTCATAGTTCTAAAAAACATTTTACATATTTGTTTATACTCTTAGTACTGTAGAATATTAGTGTTTTCGACGAATTATACGACCAAAATATTTGTCTTAAATTTTTAAATGAGACCTTACGGCCAATACAACCTTAATGCACTTATTTTGAATTCATTTAAACATTATGATGTTTTTCATCAAGCTATGTTATAGTTTTATTGACTAAAAAATGTATGTATGAAGAAGTATTTGTTATTTTAATATATGATTTGTCTTTATCTTTTGAATTTAGTTCTAGTGATTCATTCCATTCCATAGTTTCCTGCTTTAAGAAATTTAAAGGTTCATTCAATTCTATAGTATCAGAATGTCACTACAATGATAAAGATTAATCAAGGGTAATTTCATTTAAATAAGCTTTTTTCATGTTGTGATTTTGTTCAATAAGTAAAATTTATGTAGTTAATTGTCGCAAATGGCAGTCATAGTAGAAAGTTAAGTAAGTTAGGAAGCTGATGGTTCTACTGCCTAGGTAGTAATTAAATAAAAACAAAAGTTTTTAAAAAATTTATTTCGACGTTTCGGACGGTTTATTTCCGTCCCTTTTCAAGGTCTGTGAAAATACACACGAAATACAAGTTTATTAACATAAAAAAAGACACTAAAATTGATAAACACTCGCTTAATAACACTTACCAAAAAACTATATATACAAATATAAATAAGTGGACACAATAAGAGACCACTAGTCAAAGTGAGACGGCGCACGCAATTTCCCAGTATTTATCATCTCTAGAGTATGTATAGGAGGGGTAAGAAACACTTTAGCCATAAATACACAATAAGATATGTAAACCTATAATAGTAAGCCTTGTTTATATCAACTTATTATTATTAATAAAAATTTTATAATCTGACTTCAAAAAATTAGTGTCAAACTGTCTATTCAAGCTATTGCATTGGGAATGGATATGTAGCATTTCAGATAGTAATCTTTTCTGTAAATTAGGCTCTTGATCTAAAATTTCAATATTTTTGAAATCGATTTTATGATTAGTATTCGCTATATGTCCGTGTAAAACTGACTTGTCTCTCTTAAATTTACAATCGCTAACATGTTCTTTGCTTCTTACAATCAATTTTCGAGAAGTTTGTCCCACGTACGACGCATCACAATCGCAACAATTAATTTTGTATACAACTTGAGATTTTTCATTTTTATGGTATCTATCTTTTCCTAGTCTAATTATATGATTGAATTTATTGGAGATTGAATTAATCATAATTAAGTTGTAACACTTACAGATATTTTTTAATTCCGGGTTGATATATTTAATAAATGGGAAAACTAAAATGCTATTAAAATTTATGTTCTTAGAATTACAAGTATTTTTATTATTATTTTTAATGTGTAATATACGTTTATTGATATGTTTATTAATGAAATCCATAGGATAATCATTCTCCAATAATAAATCTCTAATTAGATTAAGATTCTTATCATGGAAGTGTGTATCAGCTAAATTAATACATTTGTCAACTAAAGAACATATTATACCAATCTTTCACAGACCTTGAAAAGGGACGGAAATAAACCGTCCGAAACGTCGGAATAAATTTTTTAAAAACTTTTGTTTTTATTTAATTACTACCTAGGCAGTAGAACCATCAGCTTCCTAACTTACTTAATAAGTAAAATTGCCACTAAGATAGATAAACAATAATATAATTATGAAAATATCTGTTTTCTGTGTTTAATAATGTTAAACATATAAAAAGGCAAAGTGAAAGTATAAAATTCAAGATGAATATTCTTATATTGAGAAAACCATGTTTTTAATTTTAACTAAATAAAAAGATCCTTACACTAATCCGACCATCATCACTAATAAAAAACCGCTCCCAATATACATTGGCACTTAGCTTCCTCAAACTAATGTATTTATTCCTCTTTTTAATTTTTTATATGACAATAATTGATTGTATTATACACAAGTTTCTCTATCTATCAAATATTATCTGAAAAACGCTATTCGAAAATATTTAAAAAAAATTTTCAACCTCAAATATCTTTGGTCGTGACAGTTCGATTTTTTTGCGCAATGAACAGTTTGAAGATATAAAAAATCTATATCCTCTATACCAAATTTCAGGACAATTAATTGGTTTTTATTCTTGTCATCGTGTGTCAGTGAAAACGCGTTTTTTTTAAATAATTTTTTTCTCAAAAACAAATGAAGATAATCTCTTGAAATTTATACCAAATATTATCTTCAATAAGCGTAATAAGTAATAGTATATTACATACCTAGGCCGGTAAAATAAGAAATGTCTCAGATCACATGTAATATTGTCGGCCGAGGCGAACCTCGGCTTCGGTGTGTATACTATTTTTCTACCCGACGTGGCCGGAAAGTGGCAACTTCATTTCGCGCAGCGGCCGTAAAGTTAGCGCTTTCCGGCCGGAGGACAGAAAATAAAATTTTGAGTTGATAATCAAATATTTTTTGAAAAATTAATTTATGAATTATAAGAACATTTTCCATGACATATTAAAGATAATTTGAAAATTAAAAACAGAAAACGTAGGTAGTTTAAAGATTTTTTGGTTATAAAAAAAAAGAAAATCGATAAAAAATTAAAACCGAATATTTTTTCGGGACCAAGAGAATAAGCTTTGTCCGACGAAAATAGGTGAAATGGTTTTCGAGATATCGAGTTTTTACACACACACACACGCACGCACACACACACACACGCACGTACGCACGCACGCACGCACACGCGCACACACACACACACACACACACACACAAAATTTTCTCAAAATTGACAAATTTCAACGTTATCGCCTTAAACTATCTTTTTGAACATTTTTTTCTCGAAAATTTTTATCACCGACAAAATTTGTCAATTTTTGTTGCAAAGCTTCCTCTAAGGGGAATCAAAATAGATATAAATTTACATTTCTACTAAAAACAATAAAATAAAAGTTAATATAAACATAATTCTATTTATCTATAAAAGTCCCTCTAAAACCATTTAAAAAAAAAACATTCCCTATATAAAAAATATATATGTACAAATAAATATAACGTAGAAAATTAATTCAAAATTTACCAATATTACTTTTTTGATCAAGTAATGAATAAATATTTTTTTTAAAATAAAAATTTTTCATCGATTTATCAATTGATTATCAATTTCTATCAATTAATATATATCATATTTTCCCGCTCACAACACATGCGCTATCTCTATACCATTCCACCATAACTCTAAGGGTGTCTCTATAACCTTGCGCGTGCATATGCCCTCCCGTGTATAAGGTATACCTATATATAGTGCTCTCCTATAAGGTATACCTATATATAGCGCTCTCCTATACATAGATATACCTTATACACGCGAGTGCACATACGCGCGCTGCACGGTTGCTCCCTAACAGCGAATCCACATTGCATGAGCTATGCTCGATGCGCGATGCGCGATGCCTTCCGAAAAAAAGTTGTTGTCCGAAATCTATAAGATTTATAACTCTATGTTTAAAATTATTATAGGATTTATAACCATAGAGTTATAAATCTTGTAGATTTCGGACAACAACTTTTTTTCGGACGGGATCGCGCATCGCGCATCGAGCACAGCTCATGCAATGTGGATTCGCTGTAAGTCCCTATAGGGCATTTGCGCATGCGCCAAAAAATTCGAGATATTCGAGATATTCGAGATATTCGAGAAAAATCAACATGGCGTCGCAACATGGCGTCGACCATGCCAAGGATGCATTTTTTATAGAGGGATCCATATTGTTTTAAAGTTGGAAGGTTCTCTGACTATTAACAAAAGCCTTGCCCTAGAGGAATCACCTTTTTGATCACGGGGGGTTGTAGGGCTACTGTCGAAGGATACCACTTGAAATACAAATCCCACGCGCCTATTAACAGTACCGCTAGGGTGGCGTCGAAAACTATTTAAATAATGACATTATTTTGAGGGGGGTGAGGAGGGGGCGAGGGGCACGGGAGGGGGGGCTGGGTGGTAAGAATTTTGAAACATCTATATAATGGTTCCATACTTTGGGGACAAATACGTTTATGAATACAGGATTTCCGGGACATCACAGTAGTTTGGACGGTCCCCAATGTACGGTATATCTATACACTATTTTGGGGACAAATCTAGAATCAATAACCTGAGTGTCCTTATTTCTTTAGTTACGTGAAGATAGACGAACTCTGAGAAGAAGGTGTTGGTGTCCCCATAACACATATACACATTTACACACACACACACACACACACACACACACACACACACACACACACACACACACACACACACACACACAGACACTAGGAGGGCTACCCCCTACTCGCTCCGCTCGTCAACCCCAGTTGGAATTTTGAAAATGTATCAATTGTAATCTAGAATGTAATATGTTAAATTTAGTGTATATTTCTATTTTCCCAAATAAATTTCATTTTTTAATTGAGTATGTACTTTAATACAGTAATTTATAATATATCCCATCACTGTGGTACCGTCATAGGCGCATTAATATTTTTTAATTTTTTCTATAATTTTCTCAGTTTATTTGTCTCTGTCTGTGTTGCTGTCTCTGACTCATTGATGTAAAGACGGTTTTTTTTCAACCGGTCATGCGACCGTCTTTTAGACCGTCCCGTGACAATTTAGACCGTCCAAAATGGATTTCAAAATTTTTAAATGTAAAAAGGCCGTCTTTTTTTAAAAAGGTTTGGTCATAAGCCTTTTTATTTTTGGTCTTGTGACCCAGTCACATTTGCGATAAAAAGTTAGTTATATATTAATAAACTTAAATAATGTATAGAAATTAAATTGAAAATTTATACAAAAAATGTAACAATGAAAAGATAAATTAAAATGATGTTTGATGAGATGAATGACAGCAACAGTTTCTAATGTTGGAAGATTGATCGGGATGGTCCAGCTGTCAAGGTGTTTTAAATGAACAAAAACCAATAGTTATCTTGCCGACGTTTCGGGCATTTTGTATGCCCCTCTTCTGGCCTCTTTATTAAAAATAAACAATATTTATTATAATATACATAATTACATAATTACAACCAAGTCGATTTCACAACGCAATATACTGATGTACTTACAGATTACATTTTTCAAAAACGTGTTCTACGCAGTGGTAACTGCCAGTCAACGGGAAAACATTTAATCAATCTCGGCATTATATACGAAAAGTTTTACGTGTGTACGTATAAAAGTGTGGAACCAATAGTAAGTTACAGAGGTGGGGCGCAAGCCAAAACGCATAGTCGAGCGTGTATATTGTATAAGTATTAGGAGCACATAGATGTATAGTGGCAGTTATCGTTGCGTTAAACTAACTAGGAGAGGCCTTGAGTTCCGGAACCCCAATTTCCTAATAACTTGCAGAGATTGCTTGTAATACACCACAATAAACATCTGTACAGTTGTAGACCCTAATGCCTTCCCTGAAAAAAGTTAGAGCTACTCTAATATTTCAAAAAACAGGAAAAATTTAACAAATTTTAACCTATTTTTCCATTGTCCATTGTTTACGCTGCAAGAAAAATATATACAATGTACTATATTATTAAAATATACATAAATTATGTAAAATATAAAAACTTAAGTGACATAATTCACTTAAAAACTATACTGATACTTGATTTTATCCAGCTTCTTGGGATATTTTATTATATTGTTTATTTTACCTACAGTGTTGAAACAAATGCCAGAGTTCCTCTTCTCTTAATGTAAGGGCATTTGTTATTGTAAAATCTTGTATAAAACATTGAAAATAATATGATATTGTTGAGAATAAGCAAGAGGATTGATGATTTAACAGCACAACATCCAACAAACATTGCTTCTCGACAAACTTCTTATTGGATTAACATATTGATTCGAGATGAAATCTATGATCCAGATGACTTCTGTGTTCTGAAAAGAATAAAAAAAAAGACACAAAGAATCTATTTTTTTACAAAAATCTAAGGTATTAAATGTTAAATAAATTCCCCAAAAACTTTTGAGGTTACTCAAACTTATCTGGTAAATTCTGCAACAGTGATAGTATTTTTGTTTTGTAAATTTTGTGCAACTTTTCAATACATTGATTCTCTTCAATAAACTAATCGCTGATAACCGTTAGCCTTTAGCAGTAGCTTATATTATGATGTTCACGTTCAGTCGATAAAAAACCTGTAACATAAATTTGATCGATAAGAGGCGCCATCTCATGGACGCGGATAAAAATATTTTTAATTTTTTGGAAAATCGAATATTTTTAAAGATATACAGTTGAGTTTATTACTGCAGCAAATAAATTCGCAAAGCAAAAGTAATTTCCACAATCTTTTGAGTTATCAGGTATTTTTAGTTTTTAACGTAAAATAAATAAATTTTTATAATTATTTTAATATTATTATTATTATTACTTCTTATTAATTATTTAAATAACATTAATTTTAATACCATTCAATATTTATAACCTTTTTCAAATATTATTTTTTATCTTATATATATATATATAGTAACGGCAGGCGCGTCTGTGTGTGTGTATGTGCGCGAACACGGAGCTCGGATCGAGCCGATCTCCGACGCACGGTATACACACAGGTAGTTGACCGAAAACATAAACATACAGCGGCCTTGGAGAAGGCAAGGCCGACAATTGCGGCATAAGGACTCGCAAACAGAGTCGGGCTTGTCCTCGTATTTCTCCGGGGGCTTACGTGTGTGTGTGTGTAGTTGCTCGCACGTATAGCTGTGCGAAAAGTACCGAGCGCAACTACGACACACAATGAGCCCGAAATGAAAACTCGCGACAACCTTGCGCGAGGGGGAAGGAGAGCGAGAGACAGAGCCCGGCAGTATCGCTTCTGCCGTAGCTTAGGCAGCTGCTCGATTTCCGTGCGCGAAGACTTGTAGAGAGAGAGAGAGAGAGAGAGAGAGAGAGAGAAAGAGAGAGAGAGAAAGAGAGAGAGAGAGAGAGAGAGAGAGAGAGAGAGAGAGTCGGAGTGTAGTGCACGAGGATCATGGCAGCCAGTGCAGTGTAGTGCACGAGAGGGAGAGACAGCGAGTGAGCGGTCCGAGAGTGCAGCGAAGGAGAGAGACGCAGCACGGCGCCGAGAGCCGCGTTCCCTCGTGGCTGAGAGAGAGGGAGAGAGAGCTACGCTCAACCACGGCCGAGAGTGCAAGTGAGAGAGAGCGAGAGGGAGCATCGCGGCCGAAGCCAGCTACGGCCGAGCCGACTCGCGGGAGCGAGTGCGAGAGCCCCGCGGCCGAGAGAGAGAGAAAGAGAGACGCAAGGGGTGTGCAAGCCAGCACCGGCGCCCGCCTCCACGCCGAGACTACTGAGGAGGTAAGTCCTGGCCAGGCGAGCGCGCGCTTCCCCCGCGGACGACGAGCGCCCAGGAAGCGGAGACGGGCGAGCGAGCGAGGCTGCCGACGCGCGCGTGAGCGCCGATCGTGCGCGGCGATCGGCCGAGTCGGCGCGAGCCGCTTTTGCGCGTACGTATGTGCGGCAGAGCACACACGTACTTCGCGTGCGCGGGCGCACCACCCGAACCGGCGCGTACTAATAGCACGCGTCGTAATAAGCGAATGTAATTTGCGGATGGCCTTCAGGGGCAGTAAGAAGAAATTCTTTTATATTAAAGTTAACTTGCTTTTTACTTGTTCGCATATTATTTCCCGCATTCTAATTTCAATTCCCTATTCGGTGGCACGGTGAAGAATACCGCCGGCCTCCGCGGTCGCGAGTACGTAGTACTCGCGTGATAACTGAGCAGCTGGGGCAGCACGCTCGAGAGAGAGCGCGATGACGAAGTCGCGCGTTGTAACGGAGCGAAAAGGCTCGGCTGCTGCTGAAAGCAGCCGACGGCGAGCAACAGCACGGAGCTGACGGGCCGCTAATCATCGAGGGTTGGCACGAGTAAGTGCTCGCGCCTGTCAATTGCTGCGCCGTTCATCGGCAAGTCCGCGTTGAATATAGCGCACCGAACAGCTTTTAGCCCGTTACAATATATATATATATATATGTGTGTGTGTGTGTGTCATGTTGCTACGTACTTTCACATTACTCGACGAATCGCTGTGCGATAACTTAGGTAATTCGTTTCGCATTTTTAAAAAATTTTTCCAACCATTGTAAGTTAAGACTAGTGTGAGCTCGTTCTGTTAATTATATTATGTTTTTAATAAAGCCTGAAGAGGTCGACAAACCCGTCGACGAAACGTTGCAACTACTTGACATCGTAGTCTATTTTCTTTCCTGCTCCCAACGGATCTGGTCAGAATTGACCAAAACAGTTTTAAACCATAATATCAATTTTAATAAAGTAAAAATATGAGATAAAGAGAGCCGACTGGATAGTAGACTTTTATCGGAAATGTTTTATATACATTCACAAAAGGAATTTGTTAATAAGATGACCAACACTATGAAATTAAATGAGGACTACAAACGTTATGTAACAGAAGCTAACGCGAGGAATCAGTATTAGGAGAACATAAAAATGGAGAACTACGTACGTTTATGTATGTGTATGGTTGTGTGTAGATGTATAGTAGTATAGACTGTATGTAGTATATACTTAGTCTAACGCAATGATAACTGCCACTATACATCTATGTGCTCCTAATACTTACACAGTATACACGCTCGACTATGCGTTTTGACTTGCGCCCCACCTCTGTAACTTGCTATTGGTTTTCACACTTTTATACGTACACACGTAAAACTTTTGGTATATAATGCCGAGATTGATTAAATGTTTTCCCGTTGACTGGCAGTTACCACTGCATAGAACACGTTTTTGAAAAATGTAATCTGTAAGTACATCAGTATATTGCGTTGTAAAATCGACTTGATTGTAATTATGTAATTATGTATATTTTAATAAATATTGTTTATTTTTAATAAACAGCCCAGAAGAGGGGCATACAAAATACCCGAAACGTCGGCAAGTTAACTATTGGTTTTTGTTCATTTAAAACCACCTTGACAGCTGGACCATTCCGATCAATCTTCCAACATAAATTAAAATACCTTACATATTTTGTACTTAGATAAATCTTTTACAATTTTACGAATAAAAGTGCGTTTAATAAGTTTACTACCAAACGAAAAAAAAAAATTGTTACACTTTATCTATATAATTTGAGCTTTTTTCAAACTTTTCACCGTCTTATTGGACTCGCTATTTTGAATTTCGAAAGTATAATAGCAAAATCTTGCTCAGCGACCTCGAAAACTCCTGTTCACCAATTTTCAGTAAAATCTAAGCTTTTCCGAACTTTCAATCGCCATATTGGATCCGCCATTTTGAATTTCGAAGTCTGATAGTAAGTTCGTGATCAGTGACGTGAAAACCTTTGTATATTGTACAAATGTTAAGATGGTTCTTTCATGAGTTCCCTAGTCAAAGCAGTGGTAAATGAAGAGGATACCTAAAATTAAAAAAACCATAGTTAAAATGTGATTTATTTATTTAAAATGATAGAAATAGTCAATGTATTATAAATTTTCGGATGAGACATTGTTTGCGCGTACGAGAACTGCATCTCCAACTTTAAACTGGAAGTGCTTGATGTTTTCGTTTGCTCTTTGAGCTCGTGTTTTAAATCTGCGATGCATCGTATCGCGGGCGAGAAAAATTCTTTCTTCTAGCGAGGTTGGCTCTGTTTCGGGTAGCTGTATCCAATCTTTCCATATTCTTTCGGGCCGTGTCTGGTAATGCAGTTCCTAGGGTGTTTTTTCGGTTGTTCCGTGGTATGTCTCGTTAATAATTGATTGTATGATGGGCACGTAGTTCGCCCATTTCGTGTGTCGGTCTGCAATTAATGTGCGGAAAAAGCGGCCAAGCTCACGATGCACACACTCCACGATATTACTCTGTGGATGGCGAATTGAGGAAAAGATCAGGGTGATGTTTTCCTCGCTTAATTTTCTTGACCAAAGTTTAGATATAAACTGCGTGCCGTGATCGCAAATGATCTTAGAGGGTTTACCATAGGCTGGTATGTACTCCTGGATAATTTTCTTTATCACCGTGGCAGTATTGGCCTTCTTTATGGAATAGATGCCCACAAATTTGCTAAATACATCTATCGTGGTCAGCAAGTATTTTACTCCACCTGTGGACGTGGGCAAAGGTCCATAAAAGTCAATGGACAATAATTCACCGGGATGGTCCGTTAAAATAGGTTGCATCAGAGGCTGGAGTTTATTGGTGAAATGCTTTGATCGCTGACAGGTGTCACAAGTTAGCAATATCTCCGAGAGTAAGGGTCGAAGCCGGTACACAAAAAAGTCTTCTTCGATCATTTTTTGTACCTTTTTCTTGCCGATGTGTGCGTAGGCTTCATGGATTTCTAAAATCAGAACCCTCGCTACTGCTTTAGGAAGAATGATTTTATAGGCACCCCTCGGGCCTTTTTTGCATAGTAAGTCATCAATAATACGATAACGTGTTTCGTCAGTGACTTTGGTTGTGTCCAAGGTGGTGAAATCAACTTGCACCGGTCATCGTTGACTTGTAGATTTCTTAGATTGGTGAAGAGATCTCGTAGCGCTTGGCTTCCTTTTTCACTGAGAATAGAGGCCACGAGAATTTCTTCCTTTCTCTGGACTAATAATTCGTCGTCTATATTTCGGCTTAGGTAGTCGGCAACGACGTTTCTTTTACCAGGGATATGTTCCAGCGTTAAGTCGTAGTCCTGAATAGCCAGGGCCCAGCGACGCAAACGCGCATTCCCATAGCGACAGCTACGGAGGAAGATGAGTGCTTCATGATCAATGCGGATCGTGATGCCTACGGCCCCCCGGAGGTATGTGTCTAGCTTATTGAGAACCCACACCACGGCGAGCATTTCCTTTTCCGTAGTGAAATAATAAATTTCAGATCCCTTGAGTGTACGTGAGACGAAAATGACAACTTCTTCATCTCCGTCATTATTTAATTGCGAAAGCATTGCGCCGATAGCATACGCGCTTGCATCGGTAGTTAAAATATAAGGTTTGGTTGGGTCCGCAAATTTAAGTACCAGGTTTTCGGCAAATAGCCACTTGAGACGCCGAAATGTTTTCTTCATTTCATCATTCCACACATACTCTGCACCCTTTTTTAGGAGGCTGAGTAGGGGGATGGTCTCATGAGCATAGAGCCTGCCGAATTTCGCGAAGAAATTCAGAAAACCAAGAAAACTTTGCAGCTGTGGTACGTTTTTAGGTTCTTTGAAATTCACAATTACTGATATTTTGTCAGGATGTGGGCGAATTCCATCTTTAATAAGGATATGTCCCAAGAACGTCACTTCTTCTCGGAAGAAGTTTGATTTTTTGAAGTTAAGTGTGAAGTTGCAATTTATTGCTTTATAAAAAAGCTTTGCTAGGTGCATGATATGGTCCTCAAACGTTGTGGAAATGCAAAGCAGATCATCGACGAATGGAATGACAAATTCATGTAAATCACCAATTGCAAAATCGAGTGCACGGATAAGTGCTGCGCTACTAGTTGACAGGCCAAATGGAACCACATTGAACTCCATAACCTTATTGTCAACTATGAAAGCCATGTATTTAAGACTGTCTTCATCAAGCGAGACTTGCCAGAAGCTACTCGTTATATCCATTGTGGACATAAATTGAATATTTTTGCACTTTTGAAAGATCGATTCGATGCTTGAAGGCGATTCGTGATCTTTATAAAGTTTGGCATTTAGTTTTTGTGCATCTAGGCACAGGTGCACCGAATCGTCGCTTTTTGAGACTACGGCCACCGGGTTTATGTAGGGACTCGTTGAGTGCCTTACAATGTTTAATTTGAGCATTTTTTCCACTTCCTCCCGCGCTTTATCTTTAAAGTTCATTGGGATTGGATAGGGTTTTACATAAAACGGTTGGTCGTCCTTTAATGTAAGTTTATGCGTGTAGGTTGTAAACGTCCCAGGCTTTTTACGAAAGACGCTTCGGTACTTTCGCAATAAATCAACAAAAATAATTTTTTCTTTGGAGCAAAGATTGTGACAGTCATTGACTTTTCGATCGATCTCTGAGTCGGTTAGTTGCTCAAATGATTCGGAATCGAAGTCGACTGCTGATGGATCACGGGTTTGTTCGTTGGCCTCATCATAAACGATCCGTAATGACAAAGTTATTTTTGTCCAATGTTGTTTCTTTATAAGAAATATTTTCATCGATTTGATTTATGGTTATATAAATCTCCTCATGACTGGTGTCGATGAGCATCTTAAGACCTTTTTGGAAGTCATAACCCAGAATGTATTCTTTAATAAGTTTAGGTACGACTATGAAAATCAAAGACACTGTACTGCTTCCGAATTTCACGTCTAGTAAAACCTGGCGTTTTAAACGAGTTATTTTATCACCCGTAGCGCCCTTTACTACCTTTTCACAAATGGGGAAGGTGGGTTTGCTCTTGAACACATTTGCATGTATTTCATAAAACTCTTGGGAGATGCACGTGATCTCGCTTCCAGTGTCAAGCAATGCTTTGACCTCGATGCTCTCTATTAAAATTGTTAATTCGGGGCATCGCAAAAGTGATTGGTTGACGGCGGAGCCTTCCACGTCGTGCAACAAGTCTTGACGTGGATCATCGTCATTCTCCTCTAAGTTTTTAGTGTAGTTGCACACAGCTCAATTTTTTCTGTTTTATCCGAGGTCCTGGGTGCAACTAAATACCGTTTTCCTGAGTTAAACAAGCATGATTGCTGGGGTCCTCATTCAATTCGATGTGTAACACGTCGATTTCGGAGTTATCGTTGGTTTTCTCCATTTTATTTCTGGAGGTTTGGTTTTTTGGTTTCGGGGGCTTTTTTGCCTCCTTTTCTGGGGTTACCTCAATCTTTCTTACGTTTACGTGAGAAGGTCGTTGGGGTGCCCCGGCCTTATGCGCTGATCCTGTTGGACGTGGCATTGTGTTTTTTTCCGATTTCTCTTTGTCGAAATCAAAGTCGGAAAGAATTTTGAAGAGTAACTCTGTGTTAGTTACGTCACGCCCTAAGGCATGGCGTACCTCTCTCTCTCGAAGTGCTCTATTAACTTGTGGATAATATCCACTTCGTCATAATCGACGTCCAATTCACTGGCAAGGCCGAGAATGTACGTCGCATATTGCACTCGGGTGTATTTTCCCGAAGGAGAGTCTTGGGCGAGTTCGATTTTCCTCCGTGCATTTCTCTGCATGGAGGAATTCCAAAAGCGAGTTTTGAAATGTATTTCAAAGTCCTCGAGGGACTCCACTTTGCTTTCCACAAGATACCACCAGTCCTTCGCTGCATCTTCCAATGCTTGTGCGATGAGGCACTGTAAATTGGTCGTGTCAGGCTTTGTGGCTTGCATAAATTTTTTAAGTACCGATAAGAACTTTATCGGTCTATCTTTTTCAGCCCCACTGAATTTGGGTAGCTGTAATTTGACACTCCTTGGAGTCTCTTGCATCGTAATGCATGATAGACGGGAAGTGTTTTTGAGCGTGTCTATTTCGTCACGTAGCTCGTTATTTATGCGACGCATTTGCGCCTCTCGATCAATAAATTGATCGTTTTCATTTTCTAGCAGGGGAATTTTTTCTTCCATAGTGGAGAATTGCTCCTGCATCTGTTTCATGGCTTTGTGCAATTTTAGGATATTTTCCCTGTTAGTTGTGCAGGAGGTCGTGCCACGGTGAGCTTAAAGAAAGGAAAAGTTGACCCAAAATGTGCCCAAAATCGGCTAACGCAGAAAGTTTCTGTATCATCTGGAGATTCAAAATCTGTAAAAATGGAAATCCTAGCTGATCGGTTTCGTAAGTTATGCTCATTTTTTTGTTTTAAGTATAGTGCCCTCATGATAGGCAGAGTCGGTCACTTATATATGGTACATAATCGATTTCTAGAGCTCAATTATTGAAAATTTTGTACATTTAATAACTAATGATTGTTTTGATGCTTCCCTTTTCTCAACTTTACAGATATTTTGGTCAGTGGCTCTCCGAATAATGCCACTTTTTCGTTTTTTCCGTTTAATTAACACACTGTATAAATAGCTCAGTTAATTTAAAAAATTTTTAATTAAAATGACTAAAGATAAAAAATACTTGAAACTATTTGTTATAAAAACTATTTAAAACATAATTAAAATTATAAAAATTGATTTAAAATTATTGATCATGTGTCAAAATTACACATTTGTTCGGAATTGTAGTACCCAAAGTGACCGCTAGATGGCAAGCGCCAAGCGCGCAACCTTCAATGAAAAACATCACCCCACGTGCTTAAGTAGGGGCCTGCGCCACGCACTTCTCGTCTCTCGCCAAACATTATTTGCCTTACATATATTTACCCCTTGCTTTACTTATTGCCCAATTGCTATTTTAGCCTTGCTGATAATACGTGAGGCTCTCGTATTATTAGTTTGCCTATTTCACATACCTTGCGTATTGCTTATCTATTTTACTCGAACGCGCGTAGCGTTCATATTCTTTTGCTTCAATTTTACTTTCGAGTGGGTTGAAGCAAAGACTTTCAGAGTCAATACAATTTATTATTTTCTCTCGACGATAAACCCTAACAATATAAATTCCGTATACGTTCATTTGTATACAACATTATATAGAATATTTCTTTAGATTTAGCATTGTTTTCATAAAGAAAAATATCGTCAAAATTGGTTGTCTCTAATTTACATATATAAGAGAAAAAAACCACAAAATAACTACGTTAAATATTTTTTTAACGTTATTAACTGATTGCTCTGCTCAAGGTTATTTTATTCTGATGTTAATTATTTTATTCCGATATTATTTATTTTGTCGCCCACGATTATTTATTCTTTGATTTAAAAATGCCTCCTAAAAGTTGTTATAATGACAACAGAAAAAAAGTGTGCGGCCCGTATGGGAAAAAAATTGTGTTTGGTACTGAAAATCTCGAAAAATTTCTAATAAATAAAAATACTGAAAATCTTATTAAAAAGTACATATCAAAAGATTTTGATTTGACTGATGAAAAATTTCCTTTGAGCATATGTAAATCTTGTTCTGTAACGCTTCGTGAAATTGAAAAGGATATTTTCAATAGGCAATTACAAAGTATGCCTAAATATAAAGAGATAGTATTACGAAAAACAACTCGTTCAACTGAAAGTATCTGTGATTGCTATATTTGTTTAACTGCTAGATATAAAGGACACGCTAAAAACAAGAGAGGAAAGGTTCATTTTAAAGATGTTAGCAAAGAAATTGATATGACTGTTAGATACCATGAATCTAAAAAATCAGAGCCGCTTTCTTCGCCGCAAAAGCTTGCATCTGCAAAATCTATAAAACTGTGTGGTAAATGTTTGCAAGAGATTGATAAAGGAAAACAACATATTTGCAATGATCTAAAGAATAATGCTATGAAAATTATTGAGAAACTTTCTGAAAAAACTCAAGAACAAGTTCTGTCTTGTATCATGAAAAAGAAATTAGTTCCTGATACTGATGTAAATGGAAAATTGGTAAATGTTGATTTAAGTGTTTCTACTGGCGGTCGGAAAAAAAGAATAACAATAAATCCAACTGTGAATAAAGAAGTTGTATTTGATGAAGAATCTTTGGACAATTTTAAAGTTAAATTAGGAGCTTCAAGTAATAAGATGAAAAAATTACAAATTATTTAAGATCTCATGTTGGAAGAAAATGTATTCCTGTAAATTACTTTAAGCACATGACAGAGATGTCTAATTCATTGAAAAATGTAGGCAAAACAGGTTTATTTGAATTTGAATGTGAAAAATCAGCTAATAAACAAGGACGACCTGTTGTTTACGCTGACGCTGAAGAATTACTTGATGAAGTCATTCAAAAAAGAAATTTGCAAGGGGACGTTATTGTAAAAGTCATGGCTGATGGTGGCCAAGGCTTTTTTTAAATAAGCTTAACTATCCTTCCCGAAAACTATTCTCTTGTTGAAAACAGCTCTATGCAAGAGGCTTACGATGATGAAAATCACCAACGTAACTCGGAAGACTTTAATGAATCTAAAAAAAGAAAATCATATTCTGAAGGTGGCAGCATAAGCAAAAAACGTAAACTTACTAGTGCCGATAGTCTAATACTTTTATGTATCACTCCTGATATAAAAGAAACACATGCAAATATGAAGATTTTATTTGAATTAACTAATATAAATAATATTCCTTTTAAATTTGTTGCCGATTTTAAACTTTTACTGATTGTGAATGGACGACAAAATGCTACATCAGCGTATCCTTGTCCATATTGTTTTGTTTCCTTGCGTGATTTAAGACATACCTCAGCTTCTGACAGTAGTTGCAGTAATACAAATTCAGATAATGAACTTGAAATGGAGAATCATACAGAACTAAAAACATATGGAAATTTAAGAACAGATTATGAGAAATACTGCCTTGCTGGACATGATAAAAAAAAAGTCAAGAATGTTATAGCACGATAAATCCTCCCCTTTTCGATGAAAGTGACGACACCTATGTACTATAAAAGTGTGTCATCCCTGAACTACATGTGCTACAGGGCTTCGTAAATCATTTATTTTGGAAAGGTTTAGTTCCTTTATTAGGCAAAGAAAAAGCTTTGATGTGGCCAAAAATATTAAATCTTATATCTAAAAATTATCATGGAGATGCATTTGAAGGAAATGCTTGTAGGAAGTTACTGAAGAATGCCGACATGCTTGAAGATCGAGATATTTACAAGGAGGTAGGTATTTTTAAAATAATGCCTTACATTTCAGCTTATAAAGCGATGAATAAAGTAGTAAATTGCTGTTTTACCTCTGGAAAAGTAGATGCTCACATCAAAGAGTTAGAGAACGCTTTAATCAGTATTGACAAGCTTTCTGAAACTTTAAAAATTCATGTTATAATTTCACACGTTAAAGACAGTTTGCAATTCATAGAAGAAAATAATGGATTAGGATTTTGGTCAGAACAAAGTGGAGAATCAATACACCACGAATTTTTAAAGTTTTGGGAATGTCACAAAGTAAGCAGTATTCGTCATGCTGCTTATTTATCAAATTTGCTAAAGGCAGTGATTGAATTTTCATCCCTTCATCTTTAACTTCATAATATATAATATTCAAAAAATTTAAAAATTCAAAAAAATAAAAAAAAGCTAAAAAAAAATAAAATACAAAAAAAAAGTGGAACTATATAACCACTACGCCCTCGTCGTTGGTCCTGGGTCACGCTAAATGTGGTTCTTTTAGTCTTATATGAATTATATAAATACTAAGATAAGTATTGTATATTTTTTTCATTATATTACACTAAATATCGTACTAAAATCTCTTAATTACGCATAAAACTTCAGATAATTAAAAAAGGGTAACAAAACGGAAAAAACGAAAAAGTGGAATTATTCGGAGAGCCGCTGACCAAAGTACCTGTAAATTTGAGAAAAGGGGGGCATCAAAACAATCATTAGTGATTAAACGTACAAAATTTTCCATAATTGAGCTCTAGAAATCGATTATGTACCATACATAAGTGACCGACTCTGCCTATCATGAGGGCACTATACCTAAAATAAAAAAATGAGCATAACTTGCGAAACCGATCAGCTAGGGTTTCCATTTTTACAGATTTTGAATCTCTAGACGATACAGAAACTTTCTGCGTTAGCCGATTTTGGGCACATTTTGGGTCAACTTTTCCTTTCTTCAAGCCCACCGTGGTGCATTGTTGGCACAATGTGCTCAGACCTTCGTGCTCCGCCACTAGGCCAGCGTGTTCCTTTGCGAGCTCCCCGTGCTGATTATCCAGAATTTTTAGTTCTTCTGTGACGGCCTTCTTCCAATCTTTGTCATTTGTTAATATTTCATCCTCTTTACTGAGCGCCTCCATCTTATTGAGGAGCTCTTCAGATGTTTTGTTCCGCTCTGCGTAGATAGATCGTCGTGTGGACATTATCCTGGAGATTCGGATAGACAGGGATCGAAACTCGTGGAGGAACTTTGGCATGGAGGAAATACTTCTCCCACTGGAATAGGCGGATTTTTTTTTTTTTTTGTTTTTTTTTTTTGTTTTTTCTCTGGTTGGTTATTGCAACGAGAGGGTCTGCATCTTGCAGGTAATTTCTTCGATTGTCGATTCGATCAACTGAAATCGAACCTCAACCTTTTTTGTAAAAGAATAGAGAAATTTATGAATTTTATGAATTTCGACTGCCATAGTAGTGTTCTCGTTGTATAATCTTTTTATATCCTTTAACAACACCACTAGGCTATTCTCTAATTCATGATTCACTTCTATCTTTTTTCGATCTTTTCTTCCAGGGAGTGTATCTGAGACTCGAGCTCTTCGATCAACTCAGCCTGTTGCATACACTCATTATCGAGGTATGTCTGTCTTTGCTCAAGAGACGATATTCGCGCATAGGCGCCATCGTCAAATGGACTATAGGCATAAACTGATCTCATTGGAGAAATTAATGCCGTTCATTTTTTCTACTGTGCAAAAAACTGATTTCAAGGAAATCTATGTGCACTTTGGTTTTTTAGTCTGTTTTTTGCTACTCGGGCCCCACGTTGTTGAGCGCCAAATGTAACTTTTTGGACTTTGCCGATTTTTAAAGTTAATAGTTTCATGATTTATTTAAAGTTCCCGAGTAATTAAATAACAAATAAATCAGACTAAGTAAAAAATGCCTTAAGATTTGATTTGTAAGAGTCAACGACCGCATGCATTTGGGATGGGCATGGATGATTTGGGTGTAGTCATTGAAGAATACATGGTGTATCATTTAAAATGAGAGCAGAACTCTATTAAATTCTCCAAAATACATCGTTTAGGAGAGAGACTGAGCCAGAGAGCTGAGAACTGCTCGAAGGCATGAATCAGAATGAAATTGCTACCGTAGGCGTAGCCGTATATATAGTCCGCCGAGATCCTTCGAGAATGATCTAGAAGGAATCGGCTTACGACTCTCTGTCTCAGTCTCTCTTTACGTGGATAGAATAGATAGGCAGTTAAAAATTACAAAGAAAAGGCGGTAACGGCAAACAGTGCATTTATATTGATTAGAAATGGTGTATTAAACTAGAACGCAGCTATTTGCCGTTTTACAATTAGTCTTACCAAGCCTGGTGCACTTTCAGAGTGCATAGAAGGTCATCAAATGTTCTAGAAGTTTCTTGATTATTCTCGATGAGTTGATGTTATTGTCGTGACGTCAGAGGCCTCAGCGGCATGAATGAACGTAGTAGTACGATTGTTATTGTTTTCCTTTGGGTGCGTAAACACGTGCGTGCTTTGATTGATTGATGTGTGTATTATTTCCAGGCATCTAGTAACGTGTATTTTTGTGTATGTTACAACATCTTAATCGTTTTTGTTTCTTAACCGATTTTAATTTTCAAGATCTCATTTTGTTCCTTAACTAATTTCATTTCGACTTGCCCAAGGAAAAATTTAAAATTATTCAAAACCAAGAAAGTTATAGCCAATTAAAAAGTCGAAATGAAATTACTTAAGGAACAAAATGAGACCATGGAAATTAAAATCGGTTAAGAAAAAAAAAGATTAAGATGTTTTATCAATAATTGTTTGTGCTGTTTCTAAAATATCGACATTTTGTTAAAAAAGCTATCTTTAGTCATGTAAAATACACTTTATTTATAGTACATTGACTATTCCTATCATTTTAAATAAATAAATCACATTTCAACTATGGTTTTTTTAATTTTAGGTACCCCTCTTCATTTAGCACTGCTTTGACTAGGGAAGTCATGAAAGAACCAACTTAAGAAAAATTTAAGCTTCCTTCGAACTTGTCATCGCCATTATGAATTGCGAAAGTCTGATAGCAAAAACGTGAACAGCGACCTTGAAAACCCGTATATTACAATTTTGAGCAAAATCTAAGCTTTTCTCGAACTTACAACCGCCATACTGGATCAGCCATTTTGAATTTTGAAAGTCTGATAGCAAAATCGCGATCAGCGGCCTTGAAAATCCCTGTATACAAACTTTAAACAACATCTAAGGTTCCTTCGAATTTTTTACAGTCATATTGGATCCGCCATTTTGAATTTCAAAAGTCCACTGGCAAAATTTTGATTATCGTCCTCGAAAACCCCTGTATACCAATTTTCCACTAACTCTAAGCACTTTTCCAACTTTCAATCGGCATATTGGATCCGTCATTTTGTATTTCGAAAGTCTAATAGAAAAACTCGATCAGCCACCTCGAAAACCCCTGTATATCAATTTAAACAAATCTAAGGTTTTTTAGATTTTTCACTGCCATTTTGAACTTCGAAATTCTGATAGCAAGATCGCGATCAGCGACGTCGAAAACCCATGTATACCAATTTTCAACAAAATCTAAGGCTTTTTCGTACTTTTTACCGCCATTTTCAATTTCGAAAGTCTGATAGCAAGATCGTGATTGGCGACATTGAAAACCCATGAATTCCAATTTTGAGCAAAATCTGAGCTTTTTCCGAACTTTTGACAGACATATTGGATCAACCATTTTGAATTTCGAAAGTCCAATGGCAAAATCGTGATCACCCACATAGCACGTTACGTTTTGGAAACGTTTTTGAAACGTTTCTTTAGGAACCTAGAAACGTTTCCCTAAAAATATAGAAACGTAACAGAAACGTTTCAGAAACGTAGAAATGTCCTAAATCTGAAAAAATTTTGATAAAAATCGTAAACGTGTTTAAATCGTCTCAGAAACGTTTCTGAAACAGAACTCAAACGTTTGCACAAAGTTTTGGAAACGTCTCTGAAACGTACATAATCGATTCGACAAAAAACTTACTGGACAATTATTCACGTTCCAGATTCGTTTCAGCGACGTTTCTGATTGAGCCGGAAACGTTTCTATTCCGTTTCAGAAGTGCAAGGTTACGTTGTAAGAACGTCTTAGAAACGTTTGTGAACCATATACAAAACATTAAGATTGTAAAGTATTCGATATCCGACCCGCCGATAGATGGCATAGTTCAGTCCATAAAAGAAAAAACATTTCCAGGATATATAAGGAACGTCTACTCTAGCAAAGCGTACCGAATACTGTTTGAAGTAATATCAGTGTTAATAACTGACAATGTAAATTATTTTAATTTCGTTGTAGAAACATTTCTCAAACGTTTCGTGCTATGTTTTAGAAACGTTTCAGAAACTTTTTTGAAACTTTTCTGAAACGTTTCCAATTAGTTTTGGAAACATTTTTAGACGAATCTGGAACGTGAATAATTGTCCAGTAAGTTTTTTGTCGAATCGATTATGTACGTTTCAGAAACGTTTCCAAAACTTTGTACAAACGTTTTAGTTCTGTTTCAGAAACGTTTCTGAGACGATTTAAACACGTTTACGATTTTTATCAAAATTTTTTCAAATTTAGGACATTTCTACGTTTCTGAAACGTTTCTATTACGTTTCTATATTTTTAGGGAAACGTCTATAGGTTCCTAAAGAAACGTTTCCAAAACGTAACGTGCTATGTGGAGCGACTTCGAAAACCTCGGCATTACAATTTTGAGAAAAACTTAAGCTTTTTTCGAACTTTTAACCGCCAAGATGGATCCGCCATTTTGAATTTCGAAAGTCCAATAACAAAATCTTGATCAGCGACCTTGAAAACCCCTGTATACCAATTTTCAGCAAAATCTAAGCATTTCGAATTTATAATTGAAGTTAAATTTTTGAGTTGTAAGCTTGTCTTGAGCGTTAAGTAAGTACATTTTACTTCATCGAATGTTCACTCAACGCGCCTACAACAGTACCTCAATGATGATGGAGGGGACAGTGGAGGGGATGGTGAAGGGTAAAGTGGAGGGGACTGTGGAGGGTGTGGAGGGGACGGTGGTGGTGGTTGAGGGGTGTGGAGGGGACGGTGGAGGGGAGGTGGAGGGACTGCGTTCAAATATAACGGTAACGCCTATATAATATAGCAATACACACGCGCGCGCGCACGCGCACACACACATTAAATGGGGTTTAAGGAGCCACTTTATATATATATATATATAGACACACACACACACACACACACACGCACACACACACACACACACACACACACACACACACACACACACACACACACACACACACACACACACACACACACACACACACACACACACACACACACACACACACACACACACACACACACATATCTCTAAAGGGGTTTATAAAGCCCGTTTTTTTATATACAGCGTGTCCAAAAAGTCTGGAAACACCCAAATAATTTCTCAGCTGAATTACTATTGGAAAATGTTAAGGTCGCCTTTGTAGTAATTTTTTACCAGGAATCCAATGGTGACCTTGGATTCGACCTTGGACCTCATTTTTGAGGTTATTTCAAGGTCAACCTCATTTTTTTAAATGGTAACCCCTATTTTTTATAGCGGAATCTGAAAGAGCGGAAAATTTTACGTCCGGATATGTATTAAGGTATGAGGTTGAGGTTACCCCCAGAGGTCAAATTGAGGTCAAAGTATGATTTCTTAAAAATTTCGCGAGTTCAGTGGTAAAACAAAACAAACAAAGGTAAGGTTTGGTAAGTTCGAACGAAGACTTGAAGGTGACCTCTGATTCGACCTTGGACCTCATTTTGAGCCTCATTTTTGAGGTTATTTCGAGTCAACCTCATTTTTTTAAATGGTAACCCCTATTTTTTTAGCGGAATCGGAAAGAATGTGAAACTTTACGTCCAAACATGTACTCAGAACATAGTTCAAGAAGGACCTTGACGTTCATTTGAAGGTCATTTAAACTTAATGACGGTCTGATCTTGTGTAAACTTTTTATCACACTGAGCGAGGTTAATTCTTTAGTAGTTTTCAACGAGAAATCTAATGGTGACCTTGACATTGTCCTTAAAAGTCATGTCAAGTTCAATTTTTTTACATTTAGCGTTACCCAGGAACAACGACGTGGACGTAGTAAAATCTGTTCCCTTTGGGGTGCTTGATTTACGTGAGTCCCCTTGCCTCTCACGATGGGGTGCTTGATTTACTTGAGTCCCCTTGCCTCTCACGATGGGGCGCTTGATTTACGTGAGTCCCCTTGCCTCTCACGATGGGGTGCTTGATTTACGTGAGTCCCCTTGCCTCTCACGATGGGGCGCTTGATTTACGTGAGTCCCCTTGCCTCTCACATTTGATTTTTTTAAACAGTATAACATCTTATTTCAAGTGCTCGAATTGTTCTCCATTCATTTCTTGACAGTAACCTAATCGATGATAGAAAGCACCAACAGCATTTTCAATCATTTCAGTAGGAATGAGAGCTGATTCATTAATGATCCTTTCACGTAATTCATCTAAGTTTAAGGGTTTTGTTTTGAATACACGATCCTTCAGATAACCCCAATAGAAATAATCTAGAGGCGTTAAATCGGGGGACCTAGCTGGCCATTCAATTGCACCTCTTCGTCCTATCCATCGATCAATGAATACTGTATCTAAGTATGTGCGAACGTTTCGTGCATAATGAGCTGCTGCACCGTCCTGTTGATACCATGTGTTATTAAAGTCCTCTCCAGCTATTTCTCTTATAGCAGGAACAATTTGATTCCGCAACATAGTTTCATACTTTTCTGCATTTAAATTGCCATCAATAAAAAATGGTCCTATAATCCTATTATTTAATATTCCAGCCCAGACATTTAATTTTTGTGGATATTGTGACTTGGCTTCTCTTGCCCAATGAGGGTTTTCAACTGCCCAATATCTACAGTTATGCCTATTTACGCTTGAGTCAAGTTGAAATGTAGCTTCATCTGAGAAGACTATATTTGATGGAAAATTTGGATTTTGTACGATGCGTGTCATCATATCATCACAGAATTCAACGCGACGATCGAAATCATCTTCATTTAACTTGTGTATTAGCGTTACTTTAAATGGATGGAACTTCTCTCTCTTTAGTATGTTATGAATAGGTGATTTACTTATTTCGTGCACTTGAGCAGCTCTACGAACGGAAGTATGCGGATCTTCGGTGAATGTTAACACAACATCTAAAGATTTCTCTTCGTTACCTGCTGACATTGGTCTGCCTGATCGAGGTAAATCGCTGATAGTGCCGGTATTTTCAAACCTTCTAACAGTTTTTTGAACTGTTGAAAATGATAGTGGAGTTCCACCAACCCTAAATGAAGCATTAAAAATATCTCTTACGGCCCTATAAGATCGCTGCATGTGTCCCCAACCTCTCATCATGAGAATCGTTATTCTTTCTCTATCAGTGAGTTTGTTCATTTTTATTACTCTTCGTAGTAGACCTTATCCAAAAATACTTTTTGAGTTGAAAATAAAAAAGAACTTTTAATTTTCAAAAAATATGTTTGAAAGATGACCAACCCTTTTCTGTGGTGGTTATGGAATGAATAATAGTTTATTGTCACTCTAACCATACGAAAAATAACAAGTAACAATGTTCAATATTTAAACGCTTCAAAAAATTTTACAATGAATCAGCTCTCATTCCTACTGAAATGATCAAAAATACTGTTGGTGTTTTCGATCATCGATTAGGTTACTATCAAAAAGTGGATGGAAAATAATTCGAGCACTTGAAATAAGATGTTAGACTGTTTAAAAAAATTAAAAAGTTTACACAAGATCAGACCGTCATTAAGTTTAAATGACCTTCAAATGAACGTCAAGGTCCTTCTTGAACTATGTTCTGAGTACATGTTTGGACGTAAAGTTTCACACTCTTTCCGATTCCGCTAAAAAAATAGGGGTTACCATTTAAAAAATGAGGTTGACCTCGAAATAACCTCAAAAATGAGGCTCAAAATGAGGTTCAAGGTCGAATCAGAGGTCACCTTCAAGTCTTCGTTCGAACTTACCAAACCTTACCTTTGTTTGTTTTGTTTTACCACTGAACTCGCGAAATTTTTAAGAAATCATACTTTGACCTCAATTTGACCTCTGGGGGCAACCTCAACCTCATACCTTAATACATATCCGGACGTAAAATTTTCCGCTCTTTCAGATTCCGCTATAAAAAATAGGGGTTACCATTTAAAAAATGAGGTTTACCTTGAAATAACCTCAAAAATGAGGTCCAAGGTCGAATGCAAGGTCACCATTGGATTTCTCGTAGATATATATATATATATATATATATATATATATATATATATATATATATATATATATATATATATATATATATATATATATATATATATATATATATATATATATATATATATATATATATATATATATATATATATATAGGTATATGTGTTGGTACTTTTGGGGTATATATACACCATAGATTGCTACATTTGGGGACTTTTGTCCTTTTTGGGGACCGGCTTCAAAAATACGATGCATCTATCGCTACTTTTGAGGTCCATAAGGCTTCGTCTACAATACATCTTAGGTACTTTTCCGGGCTTTATATATATATATATAAAGACACACACACACACACACACACACACACACACACACACATATATATATATATAAGGGGTTTATGGAGCCTTTTTAAGTTTATGGAGCCCACCTTATATATAGGGGTTTATGGCGCCTTTTTAAGTTTATGGAACCCACCTCATATGTAGGGGTTTATGGCGCCCGACCTAGAGTTCCGACTTTGAGAATTCAACCTGAGGGATGTTTAAAGATAGAGGCAAAGAGACGGAGCCAGACAGTCAGCAAGATAGAGACAGAGTAATCGAATCAAAAACAGAGTGGCAGAGGCCGAGATATACTGAGGCATAGACGGAGAGAGGGAGACAGTCATCAAACAGAGAGATAGACAGTGAGATACAGGCAGAGAGATAGAGACAGAAAGAGAGTCAGAAATATAGAGGCATAGAAGCAGACAATGCCAGTGAGATAGAGATAACGACAGAAAAAGGTCTAAGGACTCAGGATCCTCCTTAGCCCACCTTGTGCGTGCGTACGTGCGTGTGAATACGTGTTTAATTTATTAAAGCTAAGGACTCAGGATTCTTCTTGGTCCACCTTGTGTGTGCGTGTGTGTCGGGGGTGTATTGAGGAGCTAGAGGCACTTCTCTCCAGAGTCTGATCTTTGACTAAATGTATAGAGTTTAAAAATATGGACGTAGTGAAAAGTACTTGGAATATATTTACTTTTTTTGAAAGCACATTATTATAAAATAATATATTAGTATTTGAGGTGTAACTCAAAGTAGTAGTAATTTGGGGTTGCCCCCCCCCCCACCCCCCCCCAGTTGATTATTTAAAAAATATAAAAAAAAAATATATTGTTGAGTCTACTTCTATAAAGCTAGCTTGAAATAGACAATAAAATAAATAAAGTGTATAAATGTCTAAATATATGAAATTAATGAAAAAAATTCTATCTTGCGTTTTAATTTTAGATGTACCAGCCAATGTATGGCCAAGGCTATCCTGGTGGATACTTAGCAGGATATCCAGCAGCCTACGGACCACTACAGTATTACCCACCCTTAGCTGCAGCAGCAGCCTACTATCCTACTGCTATGCAACCTGCTCCAGTTAGGCCGACAATTATGGTATCCGTAAGTTTTCTATATTTTAGATTATTTCTGTACTAAAGTGGTATTTGACTCAGGTGTAAGTCGCTTACCTTCTGAAACGAACAGCGCTCAAGGGCCGCAGGTTCGAATTCCCGACAGACCGAATTCTCCGGAGACATTATAGATATAATGCCTATCCGAATTTTTCAGTGTCGAAAAACGAGCTTGTGATTCGCAGTGTTTGTGCTATTGTGCTTCATATTCAGTCGTATAAATATAAATAATCGGGGAAAACTGAAAATTATTTCGTCAATAAAACGAATAAAAGTTTAATTTCTGATCAATTTTTGTAGCAAAATGGATTTGACGGAGCAAGATTCGATGGGATATCGCAACCGGTTCTGCCTCCGCCTCCACCTGGTGTAGCTGCGAATGCGGCGCAATTAGCTGCTATGGCAGGCCATAGCGTCGCTCTCTCACAAAAGAAAAGTTCGTTCTTAGGGGGAGGAACAGAAGGCGGTTATACATTTTGGTAAACAGTACAGCGAGACGAAAAGTTTGTCTGGCGAGATGAGTCGAAGTTGTAACTTGTAAGCAAAAAGAGCGCGCGAAACAAAGGCATTGTTTTTGAGACCCATATATGTAATACAAAACCAAAATTCGACTGTCTCCAAAGTCTACACTTTTTTCCCGTTGGGATATCTATATCTTAATAGAAAGGTCATTTTCAGTGGAAAGGGTGTCTTACTGCACAAACCGCCTGTCGATCCGCTAAAACAGGACCGTGAGAAAACAAATTCGCCCACGTATACTTTGTCAAATATTTCAATGTTGAAACTTTTACTTTATGAGCATTTTTCCCTTGCTTACGTAATTTTTAGTAAAGAAAACCTTCACGGTCTCGTTTTTGTGCGACGGTCAGTTTATGCGATCATGAATTTTTCTTATTCCTGTAAAAAAAAAACACTTGAGTCACTTTTGTAGAAAAGACTAAAAAACGGACTGCTCAGTATTAAAAAAAAATTCGAAAATAGATAAGCTACTGTAAAGAGGATTTTCCTGACGATTACAGGCGATGAGGTCGCATATTGTGTGAGAGAAAAAATGTTTAAACTAGGAAGAACAGAAACGAGAGAAAGGGAGAAAGAAAGAGAAAGAAATCTATCATCAGCAGATAAGCGAACTGAAATTTTGTGGTGTTATTCTTTTTAGCGATATAATGCGTGTGTATGAGCACTAAGGGACATACAGAACTGTCTCTCAATTGCCTACAGGAATCGATATTCGAGAATGTGTTCTAAGCGTGTTTCTAAACGTTACTTGACAGACTAAGCAAGAAAGGGAGCTGCTCTATTATTTTTTTATTTTTCATCAATTCTCTTTTATTTAATTAATAATTGACTAGACAAGACATTTATTCAGCGTTCAACTGACGATGATGCCATGATGTATAACTAAGGTTTTTATTACTTCTTTTGTTTCATTTTGCTTAATTAGTTATTTACTGTAATAACAAGTTTATTGGGTTTGTTATATTGAGCAGGAGCAACCCTTGGAACGAAATGTGACATACAGTTTTGCATGGTAAAGAAAAATACATAGAACGTGTGATAACTAGAAAAATAAAAAAAAAAAGTTTTCTTTGAATATATTTGTAAGACCTGCATATATTTAATTTAATAGAAGTATAACCTTTAGAAGAGATTTTGATCTGTTTTGACAGGATCTAACATCTGAAAGACATACCATTCGATTAAAGAGTGTGCACCCTTTTTTATAAGTAGTCTTTCAAGTCGTTAAGTCTTTTTTTTACGCAGGTTAGCTAGAATGGCTAAAAAATTATTATTTAATTGAAAATAAAAAAGAATTGTTCACGGTAGGAAAACTTGCCTAGCTACATCATCAGTTTCCGAAATATTGTTGACTTGTGATACACAGGCCCCCGCGCGCGCGCACACACACATACATTATCAATTACTAATTGTTTCTTACAATCATATCTCAACACGCAAAATTCTTTTAACGAATCTCAAAAAGGAAACTGTTTGAACGTAGAACTCTACAAAACATGAAGTAATATGAAAGTGTTCTTAAACACTGAGAGTACAAATTCCCGCATCTAAAAGGGCAATACGTCGTGAGCAATTCTTGAAAATAAGCCATAGCAGGCAAATTTAATAAGTGAAGCATTGAGCGATACAGTGAATATTCTTACGTATTTTATTGATGTGTGACTAGCAGAATTATCATCCTTCTGAACATGCCAAAAAATTACCCCAAATTTAAAGTAAATACGTTTTGGTCATTGATTGCACAAGTTTTAAATCAAGCAAAAATGGGAGAAAAAATAATAGTAAAAAAAATTTTTGCAATGATGTTGGAAATATACTTCTAGGCTGCATTTTCTAAAGCTTCAAAAATAAATTATTCCTTAAACATTCGTAAATTTTCCTGCCTCGCTCTGTGACCATAGAACTAGCAAAGTGGGTTGATTGATGGAACTTCATTGATAGTTCTATTTACTCATGCTAAATATGATATTTAATTAAGCAATGAAATCAGAGGAGCTAATTTACAATCAAGATAGCCCAGAGTAGGACCAAATGATATGATTCTATTTAGTATTTTTAATCAATTGTATCAATGCCAAGCTTGGACAAGTTGTAATGTCTATAAATCAACTGAGCTGTTAATATATCGATCTACTTAAACAAAATGATTTTTATGCACAAATGGTTTTTGAAAGAGTATTTAACGATTGATTGGCTAAGCTTGTTGCATTGATAACAGTGAAATACATCCTTTGTACCTTCTGATTCTTTTCTACCGAACCCACCTACAACTACTCAAACGTGACCAGCATTTAATAAAGCAGTGTACAGTTTACAGAAAAATCTAGTCTGATGTTGCGACTGACAAAAACTCGGAAAAAGTACACTTTTTTTTTTTTAAATTTCAATTTACTTTATTGAATGTAAATCTCAGTCAAATGTATTCGAAAATATGATATTTAAAAGAATTAACTCATATCATTCCATTGAGACATTAATATTCTGTTAAGGTAGTTCGTCTTCGAAAAAATAGCCTTCCAAAAAGTTTTTTAATGAAAATCTGATTCAATATTATAAAACAAAATGATCACGATATTAAAAAATTGAAAGATTCAAATAACAGAAAAAGAGAATTATATTTGTAAGCGTAAATATCGTTAACTTGAAAAAATATATATTTTCTTAAAAATTTTTTATTTTGTATCCTATCTTTATATTCAAAATATCTTTTTGTTCTTTTAACGTTTATCTTTAAATTTGACGATCACAATTATCAAAGAATTAACTGTACAAAGTTAGAGCTGATTATTTATAAGTTTTCATAATTTATCTATAAACAATCAGCTGTAACTTATTGCACACAGTTAATTCATTGATAATTTAGATCGTCAAATTTAAAGATAAACGTTTAAGGAACAAAAATATACCTTAAATATAAAAATCGGATATAAAATGAAAAGTTTTTAAGGAAATATATGACATTTTCGGAGTTTATTATGGGAGTTTGATCTTTTCATCTTTACTTAACTGCTTACAAGTTAGTCAAAATAACTGCATTATTTCTCGTTTATTCATAAGATATACTTCATACGGGGAGTTGCATAAATAAACTCATACCAGATAATGTTTATACTTTCAAATGAAAACAAAACTATTCTTTTCATACTAATTGTTAACAAAAAGAAATAAATAAATTTAAAGAATTGTCATAGAGAAGCTGATTTGACTCATTTTTTGAACTGTATCTATCTTGAACTGATTAATTTATTAACTATTTTCACAGCCAATAAATATGTATTTATGAGGATTTTTGTGTTATCTTAAAAATCAAAGAACGAATAAGCAGTATTTCCCATGAGAACCCACGCTAAGTAGTAAAACATAAAAACATTGATATCTCGCTTCACTGGCAATGTAGCATTATGAGATTTCAACTCGGGTATTTATACACTAATCTAGCTTTGTACACTAATCTAGCTTTGTACAAAGTTTCTTCCATGGTATAAGAAAACAAGGTATGTCCATTAGGCAGACGCATTTTCGTCCGATTCGCGCAGGCCCGTGGTGACGTCACAAATATGGCGGAATAAACTATAGTTTATGCATTCTCCCCTCAGCAAAACTATAGTAAAGTGTAATACACAAAAACAAAAATTTTGGAGCAAAGGCATTTTAGGTTGAGTGTATAAGTGTATTAAAAAAAGGCGCAATTAAGTATTATCTATTTCCAAAATTGGCGTATTTGCTTTTTCGTAAAAATGCCAACTTGTTCCGTAAAGTTTTGCAAAAAAAAAAAACTACAAAACAAAAAGATGAAAATATAAGATATTTTACTTTTCCATTTATCAAAAGGTGGACTTATCAAACCATCAGATGAGTTCATATCAATAGCAAAAGTATTAGAGGACAGTTTTTCGTCATTCCATGGGCCCAATGATTTATCTTCAGAAAAAAAATCTTCAAAAAAGTGGCTGCATTAACTCGCATAAAATTAACAAATGGACAGAATGATTTTATTAAAGATGATGCATTGTTATGTTTTGTACGGACTAGAACTTATATTCGTCTAAGACTCATAAACAGAAACTCTTTTTTAAATAAATTGAGAACAAAAGCAAAAAAAATGGCGAAAATATGTAATTAACTATTAAAATATTTTTGTATATGTATCTTTGTTAATAAATATATACATTAAATGTTTTTACATCTATTAGTTTACTATTTCATAATTTCATGTGTTATTTCTCTATTTCGTAATAATATGTATTTAAAATACATTTTTTAGTAATTATTTACTTCAAATAATTTTCAATTCAAATTTTTTATTTGAAAAACCCGCCAACATATGACGTAATCACGGGCTCGCCTCTGATTGGTTCGCTTGAGTAAATATGCGCAATGCCATACCTTGTTTTCTTGTACCATGGTTGTGAACTCCCCGCTGAAAATGATAACCTTGATGATCTCAAATCAACCTTAATTTATCTCGATTCTACCTTGATTTGACTTGATTTGAGGTAAATCAATGCATAATCAAGGTAAATCAAGGTTGTTTTGAGGATATTGAGGTAGTCATTTTCAGCAAAGCTTCCTCAAGTAAAGGGTTTATATGCTTACATGTACAATTTGTTTTAAAATTTTTTTCCGTTACCTGAATCTTTTGGATACTGTGATCATTTGGTTTTATAATATTCTGAATAGGACTTCCATCAAAAATCTTTTTGGAAGGCCATTTTCTTGGAAATAAACTACTTTAACAGACAAAAGTCACGTTTGGGATTTAGAGTGCCGTGTTGACAGTGGTTCTAGAGTCACCGCTTTGTAATGAACAAATAAAAAAGTACTGAAAATATAATAAAAAAAAAAGTAACAAAACAAAAATATTAGCACGTGCTGACATTAGTTGGTTATTCCAAACATACCCCCTTTCTATGTGCTTTGCAACGAATAAAAAGCACATTTCATGAAAGAGTAGTAACAAATATAAGACATTTAGCTTTAAAGCGATGAAAATTGTGTAAGAAAATTACTTTGACAAAAGTTTGAATGAGAAAAATGAAATGTATTTCGTTGGTATTTGTATGTATATTAAATTATTTTCGTTTTACTAATTTATTTGCAGATTAATATTTTTTAGATCAAATTTTTTGCAATGCATTTTGACAGATTATTTGTAACAAGCGGCAGTGGGAAGGTTTTTGTATCATGGAAAAGCGTGCAATAAGCAACACGTCTATTGTAATGGTAAAATAAATTGTATTAATTGCAATGGTAAATTTGTTATGTTAAAAAAGAGCATTGGTGCATGTGCCCAGTGTAACAGTTAATAAATATCATGGCCATGCATTTGTTGTACTTCTTTCACCTTACCCTTACATATTAAAAAATAATATAGATAACAGTGTCACAATATTGCTCTAAAGTTAACATACATATTGTATCACTGAATCCACATTATGTACCATGTACCAAACCCAAAAAAAAGTGTTTGACTTCAATAGTAGATTACGATACGGGTGTGGAAGGTGATTATTTACCGCACGAGCAAAGTGAATGAGAAAAGTCAAATGCGGTTAAAATCACCTTACGCACCAGTGTCGTACAGTATTTTATACCAGGAGAACCGAATAATTGTATTAAAATTCTGATTTTGAGGTTAGAGTGGTATAAAATTTATCAACACAGGATAAAGTGGAATAGACTTACTGCCAGAGCTTGGGGTGTTCATTTGTTATGGAAAGAGAGTAGGTCTATTCCACTTTATCCTGTGTTAATAAATTTTGTAGACATCGAACAACACTTTTTTTGGATTCGGTACATAATACAAAGTATGTAAGATCCACTGTGTCAGTTCTCTTACAAATAATGAATGAAACTTTTTATCAATTAAAAAAAAACTATCTACAATTTTATGTAATGTACAAAACAAATATATCTACAAATCAAATTTTTTGTTAGCTAAAACTTTTTTCATTGTTTTTTCTAGTGCTGGTAGATGATCACAATAATTATCCACACATTTTGTTGCACATTGTTCAAATTCTTCACTAAATTTATTTACTTCACTTTGATTGGGACTTGAACCCATTTTATCTTTTATTTTGTCATTGCAATCCATTACACATCTTTGTAATCTATTCTAAAAATTGTAAATAACAAATATATTTATTTAAACTTATTGAAGTTTTTCCTTATTATTTAAATTTTCAACTTACTTGAACTCTTTCAAATTCTCCTTGAACATAGTGTTGAGCTTTATTCATTGGTGTACTACAATTTTCCACACAACTGTGAAGTTTTTGAACACTATACGACTCATTATCGCAACAAGTTGCAGCACACCTGTGCATATCTGCCTTAAAAATAAAGTTATTGTTAAAATTCTTTAATAAATGTAATTATGTAATTAACAATAATTTTTTAAATATCTAAAAAAATATTTAAATTTTTAGAGAAAGATTTAAATACCATAGACCTACTTAATTTTATGTATAAATTTAACTGAAATCAAAGTTTTTAATTTGCGCTTATTAAAGTTTTTAATTTCCAATCATAAGATTGGAAATATTCAAGTAAATTGTTTAATTTTTTAGTATTTGTATTGTAATATATTCTTTGTAAAAGTACAGCTTTGTCCGTTTATATTAAATAAATGGCATGTAACTAAAATTTGTAAAAAAAATTACACGTGATGTAAAATCTAACCTAGAAGGTATAATTACCTGCATTTTCCGAAGGTAAGTCTTGTCAATATCTTCCACAATCTTTGTCATCTGACCTTCGACGCGTTTTCTCTGTTCCTCGACCATTTTCTCCCCTTCCTTTTTATATTTTTACCGACAATCGTGTTTAAATTATAAAGTTTTTTATGATGCACATAAACGTAAGTACAGTCACGTGCTTTACGCGAAGTGTGCGTGTGAGCTGCGGCGCTTGCGCTCAGTGCCTATACTGCCTTGGCCTTGGTGATTTGAGTTACCTTAGGGAGCATGTACATAAGCGCTGTGCTATGCAATGCTGTGCGATGCCGTATGATGCCGTTCGATGCCGTTCGATGCCGTTCGATGCCGCGCGGTGCCGCGCGGTGCCGTACGGATTAGTGCTGCATCCGATCCGTTGTCTAAATGGTTCAAAATAAATTGTAAGTTGTATCTCTGCATTATTTATTTAACTATTTAATTTAAATCATGCAGAGATACAACTTACAATTTATTTTGAACCATTTAGACAACGGATCGGACGAAGCACTAATCGTGCGGCACCGCGCGGCATCGAACGGCATCGTACGGCATCGCACGGCATCGCACAGCACAGCGCTTATGTACATGCTCCCTTACTTATATTTGATGTATGTACCTACCTATCTAGAGATAGGTAGAACTGAAATTCATTATGCTTATGTGCAAGTATACAACACAATTTAACAAATTTAATGCTTCGTCGGACAATTTGATATGATTAACGATTACACGCTACTTTCTCGAAAAGACAGTAAATTCAAGTTTTTAAGGTTTTCTTTTCGTACTTCATAGCGGTCTCTTAAGGTAATTGTTAAACTCTGAACAAAAGATCCAGCCACTAATCACTACATACTTTTTAATAATTAAAGCCAGATTAGAGCTTATGTACGGTCACGTCTATAGTAAAACATATTTTAGATTTTTTAGGAATATTTACCTACTCGTGGACAAGCATTAGGTACTAGCCACATAAGTGCTGTGCTTGACATTTTTGGCCGTGCTATATTGCAGCACAGTACGACCAAAAATGCTCAGCACAGCACTTATGTGGCTAGCCCTTTATAAATGAAGTGATGGCACGTAAATGGGGGACTTTATCGGGGTGCAATTTGTGCCCGTATGTATTTGCCCTGGACACCGTTGCGTCATTTCCTGAAATGCGGTTATTACAGGTTTCTATTAAAGGTCAACTTATTCCGGATTCTAGATAAATTTTGTTGAATAAGCATGCTACTTATAAAATAACAACAAACATTTTTGTTTCAATGAAACCCAAACCTCATTTTTTTCATTAATTAAAAACAGAACTACCTATACTAATATATTTCTCTGGGTAACTGAAAGATATTTTGCCTTATAATTTCTACTAAAATGATATTACTTTATTTGCATTTCCAACTTACAAGTTATATCATATTATAATCATCTTATAATTATTATGCATCAGTTGAAAGAGAATCGTAAGTAGGTAAGTATGTCGGCCAGGGATTCCGGGATTTTGAAACTGAGCAGGCACGTTCGGCAAGAATCAAGGAATAAATACATACATGATGTGCAGAATGAAAATAACTAATAATTTATTTTTCTCAAAAAATTATAGCTCAGATTAGAAAAAAAGCAAAACTTGAAAGATTGTGTGTGAGCGTGTGTGTGTGTGTGTGTGTAATGTATTCGTTATCCTACGTATATGAATATATAATGAAGATGATGTTGACTCACGCGCGCGTACACATGTGTACACACACAGTGACATGGAAAATTTTGATCGTTGCAAAGCTTTTCATTAGCAAAATATTAATAATTTTCAAACGTGAAATCAGATACCAAGGAGTAAAGAACTTCTATTAAAACAAATTTTCTTTTATAATAATTATACAATTAAGTATCATATGCATCGCGTTATAGGAAAGTTTGTATTTTTTCATAAATAAAAGATTTCTAAAATTTTTATACCTGAATACTTTTCGGAAATTGAAATATGTTTAGAATATAAGAATTTGAAATTGTGATTTATTCTAGAGTATTTCCTTAGACATTATCAAAATCGCTATTTATTATTTTGTTTGAGCCTGTTGATAGAGTAGATTACTTATCATTGTAACAATCAAGAATAATGGCACCTAACTGAATGCATAAAAATGATTAATGCAATAAATCCAAAAGAATAAAAAGAGTAAACATGGCAATGGCATTTGAATAAGAGAAAATGATGAAAGCATAGAGGAAAGGAAGTGTATATAGTGCTTTATAAGCGTGCAGAAGCTGAAACGAAATTTGGGGGTGTAAACAAAGATCGTGGCCGCTAATTGGCTTTTTGTCTTAGCCTATGATGTCTCTTGTTAATAACCAGTTGGCCTATGGTGAAGGCGCATACACGCAGCGCCCTTGGCAACGAGTGGCGTGGAGCGCAGGGGAAGGGAAAAGCTCGCAGTTCGTGGACGTCCGACGCCGAGATTTCGAGGTGCAGCAAGAGAGCGCGCATATTTCTTTACTTGCGGCTCAAACGTCGGATCGGACGCATCTCTTCCTGGTGAAGAGGTTTCACAGCAGCGGGTCTAACAGGCAGTAGCACGGACGACAGACCTGTCACCAGCAACAGCTCAGACGATCCTCGCCACAACCGCGACGATTTATTTTCTCGGTCGTTTAGTTTAGCTTTATTGTATTTACCGAACGACATTAACGCTTCAGCACCCTCATTTTTATTGGGTGTTTTACTTTTTTCATCTTCGACAAAGGTGAGTGCCTTCGTTTGTTCTTTTTTGTCACACGTACCTAAAAGCCCTTTCATTCTTTTACTTAAAAATGTTTCGTCTTTGTGCTCTATCTGGATCTTTTGCCTTTTCTCAGGAATAAAGTATTCTCGTAATATTTCCTTTTGTCTTGTTCTTTCACTATTTTTCAAATATATCGCTGCGGTTACTTCAATTAGTGAATAGGTTAACAAAGTAACGTCAAGAAAAGTGCAGTACATACTTTTCACTTAAAAGTTTTAAAAACACTTCTTTCCATTTCGAAGAATTTTAAGATTCCCTTATGAATATTTTTCTTTTTTCAAAATTTTAGTCAAAATATTCTCTGCTTATTCATTGAATATACTTAATAATTTTAAGATGGAATAAGTTCTAATGGGTTGAAAAGGTTTAGACAAAGAAGCTTCTAGGAAGTTAACATTGACTTGTTTTGCTGTGGAGCAAGCGGATTCTCGGAAATTGTGATGGCGTTTTCTTTAAAATTTTTATGAGCGCCAATTTACTAATTAAACATTTTTTTCGAAATATAACTCTTATTTCTAAACATTCTTTTCAAAATTATAAATCCTGCATGGCATGCACCATTTTAAAAAATAAAGTCAAATCAAGGACGGATTTTAGAAAGGATAGGTAAGTCTTTTCATAAACAAGGATAGAATAAAGGTGACGAAAACGCGTTCGTGTCAAGACATTTTTCTTGTCGATCTATGTACATACAAATCAAAAGTTATTTACGTTTTTTTTTTTTTTTTATTTTTTTATTTTTTTTTTTTATGTGTAAGCGAAATGCGGAAAAACTGCAGTAAACGTGGATATTTAGATCAATTTTTATCGTAATTAATTAAATACATAGGCAGGTGGCAGCAGTTTTCGGCCATCCCCTATATCACATTTTTCTTTATCTGAGTTATTATGAAATATAGTTAAATTTTAGTGTGATAAAATCGAGATTAATTACTTTTCAATTGTTTTGTTTTTACAAATCAGAGTCTGTTGTTAAAATATTAGATCCAAATCGTTGATAGGAAAGCTGTTTTTCCTGATTATTTTCCTTTTTATTTTGAGTTCGTGGCATTTTATTTATTAGAATAATGGAATGATTTGCTGTGTGACAAAAAATGGTTGTATTTATTTTTAGTTTTATTTATGAAATTTTGGAAAATCAATTTTTTTAAGCAATTTCATGATGAAAATCAAATACGATTTTATGAATTATTATATCCAATTTATGAATACTTTGATTTTAATATACTTGTTTACTATGAGTGTAAATATAAACACTCATTTAAGTATACATTTCAAACAGCTGTATAAGAAAATTGCAAAGTTTAAATTCACGTGCGTGCCATTTTTTACGTTAATACCTAACTTTCAAAAAAAGATTCATGCTTATGATTTTGACCACTCAATAAGTTTTATTGCATGAGACTTTGTGGATTTTTTTTTTCTTTAAGGTTGTATTTATTACCCGTAAGGTCCCTACCAAAAGTTAGTTTTTCACGTTAAAACTGCGATAAGTATGTAAAGCAATTGATCAATTTTTAGTTCTCGAGATCAATGTATTGATGCAATTGGAATATTATAAGCTTTAAAAATAAAAAATGAAGGCAAAAATGTAAACTCGGCACTATTTTCTTAGAAATCGTCAAATTGCACTAATTTCAACGTATAACGATTTTTAAGAAAATAGTGCAGAGTTTACAATTTTGCCTTGATTTTTTTATTTTTAAAGCTTATAATATTCCAATTGCATTAATACATTGATCGCGAGAACTAAAAATTGATCAATTGCTTTATACTATTACTTATCGCAGTGTTAACGTAAAAAACTAACTTTTGGTAGGGACCTTTCGGCCAATACAACCTTAACTTTTATTGACTATCTGAGCGTATAACTGCCGCTCTGATAAATTTTAGGCACTTGCTACAGCTGGTATTGCCATGCGAAATGAGAAATGCCGTTGTTGAGTTTTACTGCATCAGTGTCGGAATACTTACATCATACCGATTTCGATTCATGCAAAAAGTGTTTTATTTATTTATTTCTATCTTTTATTCAGTCTATTATTATAGTATTGTATTAATACTTTATTATTTTAAATCTCGTATAATAAATGGGAGTTAAAGGTATAAAGAGAGCGCTATCCGTCCTCAAACGTCATACTTGCCTTCGGAGTGCAACAACGCTTCTTGGTATTTAATTTGATAAAAAAAAAACTTTGAAAACTTGTTTAACCGTTTGGGTAAAAAATCATACACTCGTATATTTCGACAGAGTTCAAAAAATTAAAGTATTATTATTATAATGTATATTTTTTATCAGAAGCTGGTTCATTAGTGTTCTTTTCTAAGTAAGTTCTTGAACAGTGGATGATAATAATTAACAGGATTTAAAAATTAAAAAAGAAAGGCAGATACAAAAATGCTGGGAGGTATATTATTCTACATAGACTTCTTCATCCCCTTTGCTTGAGTTCTTGAAATTACAAAAAATCTTCATAGTGACAATAAAAATACGATATTGTGAATAATTCCACATAAATTCATTTAATAATATAATGATAATATAAAAAAAAAATTAAAGTTTGCATCAAAGTTCTATATTGTTATTATTAATTCATATTAGTACTAAGTTTTTCATTATATCTTAAATAAAGAGAAATATCTAATGTAAAATATAAAATTGGTGTTAACAAATTATATACTTAATCATTTAATTAAAAATTTTGGATCATATAAAGTATTACATCTAGTAATAGTTAAAATTGGTTTATGAAATAAAATTGATATGCTTACTTTTTCTGTGAATCTGAATAATCGATCTTCTTTTATACTAATAAACTGGGTTTGATTAATAAATCAAAGTATTTTTTAGTTACTAATTATAATGATATAATAATTCAAAAAATGTTGAATACGTTTTGATAACAGGACATTTCTAAATAGAAGTACGTTAGATTTCTGAATAAAGTTATGTAAATATTCCGAGCTCAAGATATTGAATTTATCGAAGGGCTTATTTCTTTTACTGCATGTAAGTATATCGAAAAATTCGGCAGCGTTCCGAAGGCAAGTAGATTACATCATTTAATATTTAAAAATTCTTTAGTGTTGAATTGATAATGCTTTTTTCTGACTTTTTTTTTTTTTTTTTTTTTTTTTCAATAAAGGAAAAGTGAAATGTTTTGTAGGTGAACCGTAGATGGTCCCCGTTGATAACCTCAGAAAGGCCGTAAACGGACTTTCGTCTTTTCGTCTCGTAAAAACGTCATTCGTGACAACGAATAAATTCTAAGCGGTCTGCTCGGGTAAAAACAATTTTTTGAGATTAATGAATTTTAGTCTGGAACGAATCCCCATCATAACAAACCAATTATTGCAGGAGAAAAGTATAACGGGCCATTAGATGTCGAACTCATTCTAAATTTCGACTGAATTTTATAATAGTAAAGTATCGTTTTTTGTAATGCTTTGCCGAACAGTGGATCACTATTCAAATAAAAGAAAACTAAATTGAAGAAAGAACAAGGAAAAATGTTGCCTGGCATAAGTTCTTCGAATTAAGGACATTTAGTGCTTATCTCTGTCAGAATCCTACTTTGTTTTGTGTCAGGCGAAAGAAATCTCGAGCTATATTATGTACACACGCACACCTATACCTCTTGACCCGTCTCTTGCTCGCATGCGCTCCAATGTGAATATTATTCGGATACGATAAGTACCACTAGGCTTGCACACAATTCTCTCCTACTGTATTTCTAATATTATCCTACATCAGCAGCTCACTTTTCGGGAGGATAGACAATATACTTAATTTTCTCCGCTAAAAGTAAAGACCGTCAGTGCCTTCTTTCTATACCTCGTGTCTTATTGTTGCAATTTCCGAGTTAATTATATTTACATTAACACGGAAGTACTTTCTGAGAAATAGTTGGCTGATGAAACAAATAATATAAGGTTTTAGGGTTGAAGATACAAAAATCGTATTGTAATGGCAGTGGCAAGTAATTTCTATGACAAATACATATAATTCTCAGTAAAACGTGCGTTGAGAACTCCTGATTATGAGGTTGAGCATGCAGTGAGAAAGAAAAAACTGATAAAGATAAGTATTTATTTGTAAGCGGATCGCCTATCGAAATCGGCATCTTGCAAGTCGAGCAGTTTTCGAAGTCGCACAGGGGGAAGGGGGAGGGGGGTATGGCTAGGCGAGCGCCCGACCGGCGACGCCGTCCGACATCGGCAGCCCTTGCGTGCGCCATATTGCTTTCCCGGAAATCCCATTGTAAACCAATAGGCTCGGGCTAATGGTGGGGGCAAAGAACGGTGGGAGAGGCAGCAAGCACGTTTCCGAGCTGTTCGACGGCACGACAGCCAGTGTCGGGGGCTGCACTCGATACTCGACGCTTAGTGCGGCTGCGAGTGCGCGCCAACCATCATCGGCCGCTGTCTTCTGCCATCAGTCTAGTAGTTCTAAGCTGCCTAGAAGTTCGGAACGTGACAGGAACAAGCGTTGTCCCGTTGTCGCATACCTTTCCTCAATTTCCTCTTGCCTGCTTGGACGTGGTTTTCCATCGTCACTGCACTCTGACATCATGCCGAAGTACCCAACAGACAAACGGTTCGTACATTCATTCATTAGTACATGAAAGCTGCAAACTTTCCTCTACCTTGACTACCTTTTTTCCTCCAATACCCAGTAGGTACTTAAACTTTGTTTATTTAGACTTGAAAGATTTCTGAAAACTGAGCCGATGTTTATTGTTCAATTTGACGAATTCGCCAGGGAATCTCCTCTATCCATCCTCAAATGTAAATATTTTCATTGTGCAGCAAAAGCCACGTTCTTCGACTATCCACGCTTTGCTCTTTTGTTTCAAAGAGAAATTGGGTGGGCTTTTATTTTAAACAGCCTTTATCTATTTTGTCATTTTTATCTGAATGATTAATTTCATGTTGACCATGTGAAATTCTTTTTGATATAATATATAATAACAATTATGCATATATGCCTTTATATATGGAGGTACTTTATTTGGTATGAATTTTCTAGTTTTTAAACAAACAGAAATCATTATTTTTCAAACTAGGAAAAACTAGCTGAACTGATTCGATTTTGATTTTAGCCGTTATTATCGAGAAGACGATATGAGTGACCCCACGGGAGGAAGGGGTGTGAGCCGTGGACGCTCTCGCTCCACGACCATGGATCCTCATCGAAGACAAGAGCAGGGACCACCCTCGAGCTCTCACTCAGCAGGAGCATATCCTCGCCGCCCCGGACAACCTCCTACGACGCAGCCCAGTGCATCTCACTCCTATCCAAGACCCTCTACATCAACAGCTCCACCACCACCTAGTACTTCTTATCCGGTATTAATTAATTAATAATAAAAAAAAAAAAAAAGAATGTTCTACGAATATTCCTAAATGACTATCAATGAATTTTATAAATTTAATTAATGATTTTAGAGTTCTGCACGTGGCGAGCATGTAAGGTCAGAACAAAGACCACAAGCAGAATTTTCTGAAACTGCTTCAGAAACTGCTTCAGTTGCAGGTGAATATTAAATTTAGTCTATCTTTGAATTTCAGCATGACTTTTTTTTAATGAAAATGCAATTTCTTATTTATTATTTATATATTATTTTTTAATAATAAAAAGGAAAAACAATAATTATATTTTTCAACATTACTTACACAAAAATACAAATTATTTACTTTTTTATGTACAAAGATTGTTTATATTTATAGGTTCAACTGGTGGGGGTGATTCAGCATCCTTAGGAAGAGGTGGTATGCGGGGTAGGAGACCACTTCCTCCTGATATCATTACACGACCGAGAAACCTTGTTTCAAAACAGGGTAATTTATTTTATGCAATTTTAAAAAGAAATTTTCATGATTTTAAACATTTCAAATATTAACATTTTTATTTTTAGGTGGATATGGACAGCCAGTACAATTACAAGCAAATTATTTTAAACTTTTAAGTACAACTGACTGGTGCTTAAATCAATATAGAGTTGATTTTGCACCTGAAGAGGATCGAAATGTTGTTCGTAAAGGACTGCTGAGATCTCATAGACAAACACTTGGTGCTTATATATTTGATGGCACAGTACTGTACACAAGTAACAGATTGCCACAAGTCAGTATTTCGTATATTTCATATTATTTATCTACATAACTATAGTAATAATAAAGTAGTGGATTATGTAATCTAACTTGTATTTACTTGTAGCCACTTGAATTATCATCAGAACGTCAAGCAGATCAACAAGTTATACTTATAAAAATACGTCATGTTGGAGAAATGACGAGAGGTGATCACCATTACATTCAATTTTTCAATATTATTATGAGAAAATGCCTTGATTATCTACAGTTGCAACTCGTTGGACGAAATTATTTTGACGCTAATAGGAAGGTAAATATTCAATTACTTTTTAATATTATCCATGATTTATGATAAAAACTATTTTGCATTTACAGGTAGAAGTGAGAGATTTCAAACTTGAATTGTGGCCAGGATATATTACATCTATACGACAACATGAAAGAGATATTTTGTTATGTGCAGAAATCACACACAAAGTTATGCGTAATGAAACACTTTTGAATGTCCTATCTCAGTGCTATCATCAGAATAATCAGGAATACAGGGTTAGGTTTTTTTTTTTTTTTTTTTTTTTTTTTTTTTTTTTTTTTTTTCTTTCTTTCTTCCTCGATAATAATGTTAAATTTTGATTTTCAGGCAATGTTTGCAAATCAAGTTATAGGTGTTATTGTGCTAACAGGTTATAACAATAATACATATAGAATCGACGACGTCGATTTTCAGGTTTCACCAAGATCTACATTCCGAAAAAGAAATGGAGAAGAAATTTCATACTGTGACTATTATAATACAAGATATAATATTGTTATAAATGACATGCAACAACCCCTGTTGGTATCAAGATCAAGACTTAGAGATCGCAGAGCAGGTCAAGATGAAATTGTTTATCTAATACCAGAACTGTGCAGAAGTACAGGTACTTATTAAGATTTTTATTTAATAATAAAAATTTATTATAAAATCTAAATTTTCTAAATTTTTAAATAAATTTAATAGGTTTAACTGACCAAATGAGAAGTAACTTTAAATTGATGAGTGCACTGGCAAAGTACACTCGTGTATCGCCAGCTGACAGAATAAGAAAGCTGATGGATTTTAACTCTCGTCTGTCTGGTGTGCCAGAAATCCGAGAAGAACTAACCAGTTGGTCTCTACAATTAGATAACCAATTGGTTAATGTACCAGCACGCATTTTCCCTAGTGATAAAATTATTACTGGTTCTGGAGATTCGAATGTCCCGTTCAATGCCAATTGGACTAATGATATAAAGTCTAAACACTTAAAAAATGCTGGACGACTTGATGACTGGGTAGTAATTGTTCCAAGTAGATGTACACGTGAACTTAATGTAAGTTTTTTTTAATAAAATTGCTAATAAATACATTAATTTACTAGACAATAAATTTATATTTAAAAACAGCTCAGTAGAAGATTTTACAACTTATACTTCTGTTTTAGGGATTCATGAATGCATTGATGAGAGTTGCTGGAGGAATGGGCTTTCAAATTAATCATCCACATATTGAAGAATTGAGAGATGATGGTCCTTCTTCTTATGCAAACATGTTAGAAAATGTAAAAAGTAGGGGAAACCCTATGTTAATCTTTTGCATAGCAACAAACAATCGATTAGATCGATATTCAGCCATTAAAAAGAAATGCTGTGTAGACAGACCTGTTCCAACTCAAGTTGTTCTAGCAAAAAACCTACAACCTGGCAAATCACAAATGTCCATTGCAACAAAAGTAGCGATACAAATGAACTGCAAAATTGGAGGTATTCCGTGGACAGTAACAATTCCTCTAACAGGGTTGATGGTTGTTGGTTTTGATGTTTGCCACGATACAAATTCAAAAAATAAAGACTTTGGTAAGTTGTATTTCCCAGTATTATATTTTAAAATTCTTTTTTGAAAATAAATAAAAAATATTGCCAATTTTGCACTCTAACAATTAAACCAATTTTAAAACTTATGTCATGCTTCTGGTTTCAAGCCATAATGTTTTTATAAGAAGATAGTTTTAAAAAAAAAAAATACTTGTAAAGAATTCATAAAAATATTTTCTAAATTTTGTTTCCCTGTACTTATGATTTATATTTTTAGGAGCGATGGTAGCATCGCTAGATGTTAATTTTGGAAGGTATTTCAGTGCAGTTAGCAGTCACACTTCAGGAGAAGAATTATCAAGTGACTTATCTTTGAATCTAATTAAAGCTATTCAACAGTTTAAGCTTTATAATAATGCGCTGCCAAAGAAAATTGTAATATACAGAGACGGAGTTGGTGAAGGTCAAGTACCTTATGTCTACAGCCATGAAGTACAACAAGTAAAAGCTAAATTAGAAACAGTGTACTCCACTCCTGATGATGTTAAAATGGCTTACATACTTGTAACGAAAAAAATTAACACAAGATTCTTTTACAATAATCAGAATCCATCTCCAGGAACAGTTGTAGATGATGTAGTAACTGATCCAACTAAATATGACTTCTTCATAGTTTCACAACATGTCACCCAAGGAACTGTTACCCCTACTGCTTACAATGTTATTTATGATACTTCAGATATGAACCCTGAACGTATTCAACGATTAACTTACAAATTGTGTCATATGTACTTTAATTGGAGTGGTACAGTTCGTGTACCTGCACCATGTCAGTATGCTCATAAATTAGCGTTTTTAGTTGCTCAAGCTGTTCATCAGCCACCTAATACTATCCTTGAAACACTTTTATATTTCTTGTAAATAAGAATTATAATTTTTTTTTTTTTTTATTATTAGGTATCATACCTATAGTTCTGTTTATTCATCGTTCATAACTTTATTGAAATTATTAAAATTTCATTTATCTCACCGTATGTGGTATACATAATACAGTTAAAAAAAAAAAATGGTTTATAACATTTTTGACGTGTCTATAAAATTATGAGAAATTTTATTTTACATCTATTAAAGTGCAACTAATTTCTATAGTTTTGACAGCAGTGACTTTCATTTTAGACATATCTTTAACATTTGTTTTGTAAACATTTAGTTTTGATATTTGCTTTAAATTACAAACAAAACTACTTTTCTTTTAAAGTGATTATTAAAGTAAATTTTGGAAATAGTAAATTATATCTTATATCGAAGACAAATTATTGACAATATTTTTTTTTTTTTTTTTTTTTTTTATATAAACATAACTAATTGTACAAAAATATAATTATTTTTGTAATTACAATTAACTGCGCAAGTAATGCGATTTTTCATTTATTATAAACAGAAAAAAAATGATAATGTTTTGATTAACAAAGTTCTTTAATTGAAACATTTTCATAATATAATTATATTTATTAATCTCTGATAAAAAAAAAAAAGGGAAAAAAATGAAAAATCGGATTATCAGTAGACATATTTTTATATTTAGGTTAAGAAAAAGTAATAAAACATTGTTATTTTGAGAAAGTTAAATAAATTTTTTGTATTTCAAACACTTTTATTGTATATTGTTATTACAATACACTATTTTATGAAATTCAATAATATTTGGTACAGGTATGTCATTTAAAATAGATTTCAATGCAAAAAGTGACTCGATCACTCGCTTTAAAAAATAATAAATGATGAATTAACTTTAACCTAAAATTTATACACAGTAGTACGTCTTGGTAATAATTTCACAGTTATAGTTTTCAATAAAACTACTATTCATGTATAAAAAAGTTCATTTTTAAAATAAAAAAAATTAGTAAAAAGGCATCAAAATGCATTGAGCAGAGAAACCCCATTTTTAATCGTGAATTCTCTGGAAATTTTTGCGTTCGTGTTCAATGATTTTCTTGGAAGTCATCAGCTGCTGTGTTAACGACGCGTTCTTCATCTGATGGAGGATTATGGCGTCCTAAACGGCATTGACATTTTCTTATCAGTTGTGGTATAACAACATTATTGTAGCAAGACATTCCAATAAAAAGCACTATAAAACCAATAAGCTGAAAAAAATGTATTCATATAATGAATATGATACATTGTATCAATATAATACATTTTGTTACTAATATTTGTATTTATTTAAATTTATGTTATATAAAAAAAAACTGGCTGGAATCTAATATCTTTAATTATATGATTTGAAAGAAAAAAAACTTGCCTGTAAATAGTGAAACTTTTGCCATTGAAAAGATAACGAAAATGCCCAAATCACTATTGTTCTTACACTGTCAAGAATCATTCTAGTTGTTGCACTTAACTCTTTTGTGACACTAATACCAGCAAAATTAAAGAATGCAATACTCAGCATTATACCTGCAGAAAGTTAATTGTACAATTTTATGAACATTACTGCTGTTTTGTAAGTGTTATTGTTATGTTATTGTATACGTACCAACTATGGCCACCAGTAAATGTCCACTATTACTAATTTGAGTGAAGGCATCAACTGTATCTTCTAAAGTACCTCTAGAGTTATCTGCAAAAGGAGGTGGAGCATGAATAAAATTAAAAGGAACCATAATAAGGCACATTCCAATAAATCCAAAGATGCCTTCCCATCCTACAGCTTGAAGTGCTGGAATATCTTGTCCAGCAACATATTTTTCTTCTACAACCATCTGTACTGCTGTTATGATCTAAAGTTTAACAATATATAATTTATATTGCAGTATATAATTTTTGTATATCTTTTTGACATTGAGAGTATAAAAATAGAATTTTATTAATTACCTGAGCAGAAATTATTAGTAAATCACCAGTTAATACAGAGTTCGTATTTACTTGCGTATCTTTCATAGTGATGAAGTCACTAAGTCCAACAAGTAATAATCCAAGAATAACTAAAGTGATTCCTGCCCACTCTCTTGTGCTTAATTTCTTATTTAAAAATCCTACTGATAATATTCCTGTAAAAACTATCACTGCTCCTCTTAACATTTGGAAGCTACTAGCATATGTCATGTTCAACCCAACATAATTAATTGAAGTGGCAATCATATCACAAGCTGCAGGAATAAATAGGATAACAGGCTTAAACAGGCGAGATCCTTTTGTTAAACTACTTCTATCTACAGAACCATCCTGAAAATTGTCATTTTATTTCATTAATGAGTGAAGTAATATATGATTAATAAGAGGCTGTTGTTAAACATCCAACAGATGGAAAAAATATGCTCCCATCGTAATAACTTGAAAAAAAGAAAAAACACCATAACATTAAGGGTAGTGTCGTAATAATTAAATATAAATGCATACATAGTAAATTACCAAAATATAACTAAAACAAATAATAAATCGATAATAAAACTCAAATCTGTCGGATAATCTGTCGTAGAGCAGAAGCGTTTAACACTTTTAACCTCAAATTTGTTGTAAACTGACAGATCGGAAAAATAGGTTCAAGTTGTAAAAAATAGAAAAAAATACAGAAATATCAAAGAAAATATCGTTAAAGTGAAATAGTTACATCCAAACTGCCGAAACGTAAGTAAAATATTACAAGGAAAATTCGATCAGATTATCGACGAATCTGCTGTAAAAATAGCAATTTTTCGTAAAATTGTAAATTAGCATGTAATAAACCAGTGGGTAGGGGGGAGAGGGATAAACTGGAATTTGTTATATTCTCACGTGTAATTTATTTGCTTCTATAGAAAATATGAATTATAAATGTGACATAAGTACATGAGTGAACAAATGTTGGATGTTTAACACCAACGTTAATAAAATTTTTTAAATGATATTTATGGTTTTCTTACGCCCATGCGATTATAATAACAAAGGGCTATTTTAAATACTAATAAACACGTCATTTCTCCAATAAACATGAATGCAGACTGCATGAACGGATGAGTAAAATGCCTAAGCTGACCATCATTACCTGGTGTAATTTGACGATCTGCATACCTGCAATGAAGGGATTTATAGTAAATAGTAAATTTTATAGTAAATGTTACGATAGTGTAAAATTTTATCTCATCCATAGACTTTAAACAATCTACATACTTAACAGAAAGGGTATTAAATGATCCTGTAATGACCATCATGACAGCAAGTACTTTTTGGTACTGTGTCCATGCCATCTTTTTAATATTTAGATCTCAGACTCCAAGTTTTTGCTATAACTTATAAAAAATAAAAAATATTTGTATATTAAAAAAGAATCATCAGAATATTAAATATTGTTTATGGCAGAAAAATCAGTAAAGTGGATGTGATATGGTCAGTTGACTCGCGAGGGTTGCGCTCAATATTGACTTTGAGCATTTTTGGTTAATTAACCTTTAGAGGACGGGGATTTGGGTTTACTGTTTTCTCTCACTTTTCTATAGAAATCGAGTTTTTGTGATGTCTCACATCTCAAAACTAACACATGTAAAGGGTCGATCATGGGCATGGCCCGTATAGGGGCCATCCCGTCCTCTAAAGGTTAATTTGCTAGCAGAGTACCTAATTATTCTTTGTGCTGCGTCTTCGTAATGCTCTTGCACGTAATGAAAAAAAAAAATGGAATGCTGGAAGAAGGAAGTGGCAAATAAAGCAATGACTCACCTAGAACCTCATTTCTTTCAAACGCTTTGTTGGGTTTTGTTTTTCTTATACCAACGAATATAGACGCTTATAGAAGCGTAAGTTCAGATGGGCCGGAGGGACTTGGCGCCGGTAGTACCAAACTGGCCGCAAGATGTCGCGCGCATGGTTAATTTGAAGTGCGAAAGCGTGCTGCGTCCTTCTCGCGCTCCGCGCAGACGGCTCTTGAAGCCGGAGCCCGAGCCAAAACGCGGTTTCACTGATCAGGCGTGGATAAGCTTTTACAGCTTATGAATAAAATATTAATAAAATTAGCACGAGGCTTTCTCAAATTGAAGTAGATATTGTTTAATAAGTTAAATAAATTAAATATAAATGAATGATTTTCATTAAACAATTTTTATAATTTGATTTCACTGTAAAATGATAATATAGTTCTTCCACGTGAATTTGTAAATTTTGTAAATTTTTCTTATATAGATTTTCTGCGGTACAATTTTATAACTACTAATATGTTTATTTAATAAGTTCCTGCGAAGCCTGAAGGTTTGCAGCAGAAATTGAGCCAACTTTAATTACTGAATGAAAAATATTCTGGCAAAATTTATAGAACTAAAAATGCAAATAAGTTTTTACAGCAATATTTTCGTGTTTTATAACTACATTAATTAAATTTGTCAATTTAGTGTTCTATTTGATAACTTGCCAATTTTAAATATCCTTATTAAAGTCTCCTTTTTATTATAAAAAAAAAATTGAATAAAATTTTATATTATCTATTTATTTATTTAGTCATTAAAAAGGTTAAATTATAAGTTACAAGTACGAGAACCAAAACGCCGAAGGGTAGTTTTTGTCGCAAACAAATTTAAAGAGATTCGTTTCATCGTTGCAAAAATGCTAAATAGGATACTCTCGCCGGATAATCAGTGAGAGATTCTCTTCGTCACAAAAATGCTAGATAGGATAGTTTTTGCCGGAAAATTAACGAAGGAGATTCTTTTCGTCGCAAAAATGCTAGATAGGATTGTTTTCGCCGCAAAATTGTTGAAGGAGATTCTTTTCGTCGCAGAATTGCTAAATAGGATACTCTTCGCCGCAAAATTACTAAAGGAGATTTTCTTCGTCGGGGGTGTTGTAATAATGGTCTATTTATTTTGTACAGGTTCTTCAATGAATTTTAATAAATGATTTACACTTTTTAAACACGTGAATTATTTAATTTAATTACATAAAAAAAATATTAGTTCAAAATAATATATGGCCGAATCCATCTCAAATCAGACAGCCCGCGTATGCCTATTTTACCTATGATGGTGAAATAAAAATATTTATGTTCTACTCGAAAAATATTTTACACGTGTTTTTTATTTTTTGTTTCATCAAAATTTCATGCGTTCAGCGATACCGAAAAATTCCGAGAAAATTCTTTCATTGAGAAAAAAAATTTTCAATGTGATTTTCAGACTGCTATTGTTTCAGCAGTTTTTCAAGCTTTTAAACGTGTAACACATAATTTCACTCAGTTTTGAGCCCTCTTTAACGGCCTTAATGTCATTTTCAAAAAAAAATAAAAAATCCACGAGCTATGCACTTTTTACTGAAAAATTCATTTTTTAGAGAAGTGCCTTTTTCTCGAAAACCCCATGTTTTTTTTGCACAATTTTTGTTGTCGTGATAGAGGACGGTAATGCCTAGCTAGACGTATTTGTGAGATTCGGTACTTTTTCCCTGGGATAGCGATCACTAATGAGATAACACACAAATTTTTCACGCTTAACGCTTATATATAGTCAATGATATTAGAGTCAATGTAAAGGTATTTATCTTTGTGCGTATGTAATATACATGTACGTGCGCCTACTTATAGGAGTATATGTACTAGTACATTTGTCCGCTAGATGGATATGGTTTGACTTAACATTTACAAAGAAAAGTTCGGTTTCTGCTATATATCACACATCTCGTCTTATTTAAAACCATCATCTTTTGGAAAATTATTACATATTTACACCTTATCAACTCAACTACGATGTCTCAATATTACTCAACAGAGAGAATCAAATGTGCAGACTTTTTAGACAAACACAAACAAATTATTTACAAATCTAGTTCCGTACGTTTAAAACAACTTGAGAATCTTGCTCATTCATTGAAGCACCTCTATCCTCATTTACCTTTGACACCTTCTACATATCTGTGTCAACATTGTTACAATCGTGCTTTAGAATTGGTGAGTAGTACTGACAATGAATTTATAACGGATAATGAAGTTACCGATAACGTAGTTGATAGAGATGAAGATTTTTTACCAAGTACTCCAGAACGCATTGAAGAATTTAATAATGAAATAAGTACATCTTTCTTAGGTTCTGTATCGCCTCTTAAAAGAAAAAATCTTATACATGAAAAATCAATTGAAAATTACGTAACAAAGAAGAAAAAAAAAATACTTTCAACATTGTCTAATACCCTTGATGTGAAGTTGAACAATGTTTATGACGTTTCTATAACAGCAAATGAATCAACTGTATGCCATTGTACAGAATGGATACAAAATCTTGGTCTAGCCTTGCAAAAGTGTTCTACGGTATCAGAAAAAATAAAAATTCTGACTTTGCTACCTTCATCCTTTACAAAACATGAAATTTTATCTTTATTTCCAGAAATAACAATGTATATGATCAACAAATCGAGAAATCTTGTTAAAGAAAAAGGAATTTATTCAGAACCAGATGCATATTCAGGCCATCCGATTGATGAAAACATGGAAAAAATTGTTATGGAATATTATTTAAATGATGATTTTAATTGTTCAAGACAAAGTCCTAATAAATGTGACGTTGTTACAATTAAAGTTAACAATAAAAAAGAGAAAAAAGTTAAGCGTTTTCTTACTCGAAGTTTAAAAGAGACGTATAAAGTATTTAAAAATGATTATCCAGAATTGAGAATTGGAAAATCGAAATTTTATAGTTTGCGACCAAAGTATGTCTTACTTAGCCCCATCAAAGAAGTTTGTCTCTGTATCTATTGCGCAAATTATGATTTATTTCTTACGAGCTTAATTAATTTTAGAGGGAGTAACGTCACAGAGTTGGATGAAAGTCGGTCACAAATAATAAATGCAACAATGTGTTCTGAGCCATCTGATTTATGTTATTTACAAGAATGTAAACTATGTCCAGGGATTAAGGGAATTACGTTTCATGTTTTAAAACTGCAAGATGTAGAAGGCACAGAAGAAATTACATATGCTTTGTGGGATAATGGAAACCTGATTAAAAAGACACTATCAATTTCTGCTTTTAAAGATGAACTTTCGGTTTGGACCATGAGGGTTAGTACTCACATGTATGTAAAAAATATACAACGCAAAGCTATAAAAACAGAAAGAGAAAGTGCTAAAAAAGACTCACATCATTTAGTTCTTCAAATAGACTTCGCTGAAAACTGGGCTGTGATTCATAATAAAGCTGTTCAAGGAAATCATTGGGTTAATGATCAAATTTCTATTTTCACAGCAGTCTCTTATCAAGGGGATTCGACACAAAGTTTCGCAGTTATAAGTGATGACCGAAAACATGATTCAGCGTATGCTTTGCTAGCAGTACAAAAAATTATAAAATTCTTGAAAGAAAATTGTTGTGATTCAATTAAAAAAATTACCATCGTATCAGACGGCGCTGCGAGTCACTTTAAAAATCGCTTTCAATTAGATGAACTAAAACGAGCACCGTGTGACATAAAATGGTTGTTCTCTGCTACTGGGCACGGCAAAGGAGCTGTAGATGGTGTGGGTGGACTTTAAAGCATTATGCTACTTCGCATAATCTTCGAGAGCCCCTTGAAGAAGCTATTCAAAACGCAAATGATTTTGCAATACATGTTCAAAAATATACTGATGCTATTAAAATAATACATTTACAAGATGCTGAAATAGAACAATTCAGAAAAGAAAAAAATATTGATTGGCTTACAACTCCAAAGTATCCTGGAATTCAAAAAACTCATATATGGGTTAAAAAACATGTGACGATAAAATACATTGTTTGACAGCAAAGACCGCTGATCGTCCGCTTACTGAATTAAGAACAATGAAGCAGAAAAACAAAGGTAGTAAAATAGGTATACAAATGAAAAAAAGGTATAAAAATAAAAAATCAAAAAGACGCAAATAACAAATAAATACATAGTTATGTGTACCTGTATATTACATACACACAAAGACAAATACCTTTACATTGACTCTAATATCATTGACTATATATAAGCATTAGGCGTGAAAAATTTGTTTGTGTGTTATCTCATTAGTGATCGCTATCCCAGGGAAAAAGTACCGAATCTCACAAATACGTCTAGCTAGGCATTACCGTCCTCTATCACGACAACAAAAATTGTGCAAAAAAAACATGGGGTTTTCGAGAAAAAGGCACTTCCCTAAAAAATGAATTTTTCAGTAAAAAGTGCATAGCTCGTGGATTTTTTATTTTTTTTGAAAATGACATTAAGGCCGTTAAAGAGGGCTCAAAACTGAGTGAAATTGTGTGTTACACGTTTAAAAGCTCGAAAAACTGCTGAAACAATAGCAGTCTGAAAATCACATTGAAAATTTTTTTTCTCAATGAAAGAATTTTCTCGGAATTTTTCGGCATCGCTGAACGCATGAAATTTTGATGTAACAAAAAAATAAAAAAACACGTGTAAAATATTTTTTCGAGTAGAACATAAATATTTTTATTTCAACATGATAGGTGAAATAGGCATACGCGGGCTGTCTGATTTGAGATGGATTCGGCCATATATAAATGTAATAACTCCCTGGTGAAAATTTTAACACATTTTAATACGTGTTATATTATGTATGATCATACGTATTGTAATACGTATGATCATATATAATATAACACGTATTAAAATGTATTAACATTTTCACCAGGGCTTCTAAACAGAAAATACTTATAAAGTTCATATTATTGATAATATCTGTGGTCGAGGGGGAAAACCGCCTAAGTCCACTTTCCGAGTTTTCGAGAAAACGGCATTTAAAGTTTTGCACTGGTCGAGAAGTTCCAAACGTACATGTTAAGATGGCATACTGTACTTATTAAAAACAGTAATACCTTTCGATGTATAGAGGTATAGAGTACCATCGTTTCGTTGTGTCGATACAGTGAAGCAAATATAGCGAATTGGGCGGTTTTCCCCCATCAGAGTGAAATTAGCTCGTTTCCCCCCTAAATTCTCTATTTAAGCTTATTATCGATTAAAATAAATATTTAACACTCAGAACATGAATGTAGGATGAAAATACAATCAATTATTTTAATTTTAAAGGGTTTTAATGGCTATTAGAGCGCCATTTCTTAGGATCTGTTTTAATAATGCAGATTTTTTAATACTTCCAAAGTTCTAACTGAACTTCTGCTTCTCCGACTCCGAAATTGAACTGGGTGTATGGTTAAATTTGTTTACACAGTATTATTGTTTGCAAAGTTTATTATTAATATTGTATTTTGTTTATTATTAAATTATAATCATTAAATTTTAATATTTTACTATAATAAAATAATAAGTTGAATATGATTTAATATTATATTAATTTTAATATTACGTGAAATGTGATATTCTATAATAAGAATTTTAATGATATAAAATACTATTTATTATTTTCACTGATAAGCAATTATTATAATTTATTTAAAGATTTAAATCGTTTTAACGTGGACTTATCTCGTTTTCGCCCTAAGCCATATTATAAAAGAGACGTTAAAAATTACTAACGCGTGTTTTTATTATTAAATGTGTTGCCAATTAATTCCTGAAGTAACCACTATTAGTTATTTTCACGTATAACCAATGACCATAATTTATTTAAAAATTTAAATCGTTTTAAGGTGAACTTAGCTCGTTTTCCCCCTCAAAATGGACTTAGCTCATTATTTCAGTTGCTGTTATCTCTTAAAATATTGAGTTCTCGGCAACCACAGATATTAATACATCTATCATCAAATTATTTTTATGTAAAATTGTAACAATGTACTTATATTTAATTGCTTTTATTTAAAGCGAGACCAAAATAATTCGACTTTATGGAAAAAGAAATAATAAAAATTGTTTAAGTAAATTATTAAATTGCTTCTATTTCTTTGAGCTTATTATGAAAAACAAATCATTTCAGCTAAATAATAATTATTTAATAATTTCTATTATAAACTGAAACTGCATATTTGTACAACTTTATGTACTTTCTGGCAGATTTCCGCACTACCTAGAGGTACTGCCAATAGCGCGTTGGTTTTTTTTTTAATGTTTCTAATAATTATTGCCGTAATGAAATAGCAATTACAAATATTTTTGCGGCATGACAAAATTAAATGTAATTTGTTGCAATTACGTATACCATTATTAATAACATTAACCGTGGAACCTTCGCCGATAGCTCTACATAACCACGATACCAAGGAGAAAGACCTCAAACCCACAAACTTTACTTAAAAGTCTACTAAAAAAGAAAAAAAAATTTATTTCTGCCAATAAATTTTTTCCTCTATTTCTAGTAGATCTTTCGGCAAAGTTTACCCACTTTCGTCCTCAACCTAATTCTCTCAAGTTGTACACATACCAAAAATAAACGGAAATGCAACACACTTTCAATTTTAGAAATATATTTATCTGCATAGCGCAGTACTATACAGACAAATATATTTATCAAATTGAAGTAAATGTTGCTTTCCATTTGTATTCTGCTATGTGTACATAAATAATCATATAAATGTCTCCTTAACAAAGAAAAGAGTAAGAAATAGAGGAGTATAATAAGTACTCTGTTATAAAGCTTTTATTCATTAAGGATTATAAATATAAAAATTATTTCATCATGCCAAAAAATAATTTAAATATTTACTAATTATATTTATATGATTATTTACCTCAGACTTTCTAAACACATTGAAATCTTAGCTGAAAATGTTAATATGTACTTTATTGGAATCTTATAATATTATTATTCTACATTAATACTGTAATTGGAATACAATATAGATACTTTAATTTAAAAAAAGGCAACAATTTCTGTTAAAAATTAATATTTTTACTGATTAACACGAATAAAATTGGAATACAATAGATACTTTAATTTAAAAGGAGACAACAATTTCTGTTAAAAATTAATATTTTTACTGATTAACACAAATAAAATTTAGTCCTTTAAAATACATAATTCAATGAAAACAAGTTAATTAACAGTAATAATTAATAAAAAAAATGTTTATTGATGAGTTAATTTCTGCAGTTTCCGATTGCGTCTGTTACTAGCAGTTTCATGTTTTTGGCGTTTTCTATCTACTCGCAAGCGATTGTTCATCCACTTCAATTTGTAAAATATATGTACTCTTACAAAAAATTTAATAATTAATTCGTAATGTGTTTTGCAAGGATCGTCAACATTCCAAAAGTTTTTGTGATTCTGCTTGATAATTCTACTAATTTCATTAAATAAATTTTGACCAATATTTTTGCAATGACTATTAATTAAAAATTGTTTTTGAAAAATTTCTACCGCGGTAGTTATAACATTGGTGAAATCATCGGAAGGAACACACAAGTTACCAAGTTCATTGTTATTGAAAGTAGCATAAGCTTTAAAAAAGATAAACAGATCATTGTTTTGCTCAAAATTGACATTTTCGCGAGTCAATGCAGATTTACAATCAGGACATTTTGATTTGGAGAAACACTTCTTAGCTACGTAACCAGCAACATACTTCATTGCAGCTTGCAAAGGGGTGGATGAATCAAGAGGGTTGCACAAAATTTGGTCATATTTATCAGAAAGGTTCCCTAAACTTGACTGACTGCTACTACTAACAGAGACAATTTCTTCATAAGCATCAATGTCATCTGCAAAGTGACTATTAGAAACAGTTTCTTGTACTGGAATACTATCATCTGCAGTGTTCCTCATTGGCTTATCCACTTCTTCATTAAACAATTGTTCACTCTCGTTACTATCAATGTCATTCATTAAAGAAGTCTCTAAATTATTATCAACATTACATGTATTGCAATGTGATTGACAGGTTTCCTCAAGTGAAATATTATTTAATGCATTGCTCTCACTTACAGTGTGCGATTGAACATCTGCTTGCAATTCAAGCACACTGTCGGGATCATTGGCGCTACAATCTTGCAAGTCCGTGCTGGATTCTGGCTCTGAAATTGCTAGTAACGCTACTGTTCTATCAGGCTCGCAGTTTTTTACTTTAGACAATGAATTCAAATTAGCTGTCATAGAATATTGCAAATTATGCCTAAGCTGCATCGCGGTTGGATTTTGACAATGACCGCCGCGACTTCTCAAAACTGCAAATAAATTTTCAATCGGATCTTGGTTTAATCGCGATGTCAATAAATAAAGACCGCCATTTTGTTGAATATCCTCCCATTGCATTAAAACGCTTGTCACCGTTAAAGAGAAACCACGAAAGCATGGAGGATTCGTTTTACTGCCGAGACATTCCCACGTTTCAATCCACGACAAACTATCTTTCAAATATTCTACAACTTGATTGTTTTGAACCGACAGAGGACGTCGCAAAGGATTGTTATCACGAGTGGTTCTACTATTTAAGCAATCAAATAAATCATTTCCTTTTTTTAAAAAATTTGCCGTCGCCAAACAGTCTGGATGAGTTAACGGTTCACAATTAGCAAGTCGCCCGGTCAAAAGAGCTGATGAAACGGTATGACTAATTACTTGAGTTGCTAATTTTACATTCATTAAATCAAAACTTTGAGGATAAACGTGATCATAAGTAAGTTTAGCAGCTAATTTTGACGGTTTATCTTTCTCGTTCTCGTATAATTCAACAATTGGTCCCCACGACACGTTTTGATTATCGCTTTTAAGTTGATGATTTTTTAAAGAATTTCGAAGACATTTCATTAAGTGAGGAGGATCGAAATTGAAAAAAATTTTACGATTATATCGTTCAAGGAATGGCTTTTCTAAGGAAATGTTTAATTTTTTTTATTGCGAGCTGATTTGGTGATCCTAAATCGCAAACCATTGTTTGAACTGAAAAACCACAATCTTCAGCAAAATCTAACATATCTACAATTAATTTGTGAAGATCAGTTCCAGATACACTGTTGCGAGAAACGTAGTAACTAATTGGTTGTCTCCAATTGTGCTGTCTACCTCTCAACATAAATACTAAAACATGATTACCAATTGTAGACAAGCGACCGCGTTCTCCCAAGTCAGTGTAGCCTTCAATCAGATCTTTTTTGTATTGTACTCTAACCATTCTTTAATTGACATTTCATCCCAAATCAGCACGCACTCGCGTTCTTTGCTAGTCATACTTTCAGATTTTACTTGTAATAATTTCAACAAATTTTCCGTTTTTCCCGTTTTTAAATCTAATTCATTTACCCACGTTCGAATTGACCTAATACAAGGAAGTGCAAATTCTTTTTCATCACGTAAATAACAGTATGCTTTAGGAGATTTATAAAATAATGACATAGCAAATTGTTTTTCTTCGTCTGTCCACTTTTTTAATTTAATGTGATTTACTTGCATTTTAAAAAAATCAATTACTGACTTATTTAATTTTTTAAAGTTTTTATAAAATATTTCTTCCTCTTCACTTCTTACAAGGTTCCGTTCAAGTCTAGTTATTTTCTTCGATTTGTTTACAACGATCTTTTTATACTTATTTACTTTTATTTTTAATCGATTTACTTCTTTCAGATTACTGCTTGCGGAAGATTGATTCATAAAATTAAGTTTTTTTTTTTGCAGCTTCTAGCTGAATTTGCAATTTTGATACTAAATCTTCAAGCTTTTTTACTTTCTCATTATTCAATTCAATGTTCGATTGGCTAATGTTACTGTTACTAGTTACAATATCATTCTGATGAACATTTTGAGAATTGGAACATGTTGGTTTATCTGCATGAATATCTAATAGATGAACTTCGTTCCTAAGAATTGGTAATTTTACCAATAAATTTTCTGGCAGAATTGAATCATTATAGTCGATATTTGAATCAACATGTTCTTTATCAATTTGTTCATCAGTAATACCCTGCGAATCAGCAGAAAGTAGAGAATGATCAATTGGAAGCGCAGTATCTTTGTACACTATGTTACCATTTCTACTAATATACTTAATATCATCACCTTTGAAATGGGCAGAGCATATACGCTTCTCATTTATTGTTGACTCCTTCAAATCTAATAGCGCAAAGTTTCCTGACCGCAGAATCCATTCTGAACGCCTACAAAGAACATACCGCAAAAATTTTCTTTTTACTATCTAATGTAATGTAACAATGAATTTTAAAGTCTTAAGGGGATGCCTTACTTAACTGTTACCGACCGAGTCGGTTCCGCGGTTTTCACTTTATAAAAAAAGAAATAAACTGAATTATGCAAAACGAAGAGTTCATTGCCCTAAGTTCTGTCATGCTCTACCCTCCTGCAAGTTTCAAGTCAAAATATCCATTAGTTTTTGCGTAAACTTTGATAAAAATTTTGACATTCACTCACTCAAAACCACCTCGAAATTTTTGTCAAAGTTTACGCAAAAACTAATGGATATTTTAACTTGAAACTTTGCAGGAGGGTAGAGCATGACAGAACTTAGGGCAATGAACTCTTCGTTTTGCATAATTCAGTTTATTTCTTTTTTTATAAAGTGAAAACCGCGGAACCGACTCGGTCGGTAACAGTTGAGTAAGGCATCCCCTTAAGTATCTGAGTACTAATTTGAAGTCAATTTAATACAAAATAGTTTTATTACAAAGATTCTTTACAACTATGTAGAAATTACATGAAATAAGTACTCGTAACTTTACAAAAGAAGTATAAGTAATGGTATCACTTTTTTAACATAGCGAAAATAAGAATTAATTTATATTACATAAACTGAATTTAAATACCGGTTGTGTAAGACTAGATCACAATTCATAAAAAGCAGTCATTTATCAAGTACAGTTTGAGCGTTTACGGTTTAGAATTTATATAGTATAGAGTTTTGAGTTTCATAATTTAGGGATTCATGGTTTAGAATTGTAGGTTTCAAAGTTTCAGGGTTAAGTATTTGAAGGTTTAGAGTACGACAGTTTACAGTTTGTGGGTGTAGGTGTCAAAGATTTAGGATGTGCAGTTACAGAGTTAAAGGGGTTTAGTTTATGGGTTTAGTTATAATATTAATGTCTTTTTTTTTCAAATTATTTAAACTCATATACGAAAGACTTGTTAGATACTTACCATGTAAACGCTCTTTTCATTCACATTTAATGCATTCAATGTTAAAATTACTAAAAGATTGTATAATAAATTAAAAAATCTTAAAAAAAAATAGCTCAATGAATAAATTAATTATCTCAAGGTACCATAAATAAAGGTTCAGGAAAGATTCCATACATTTTGCTTCGCTCGCAGAGAAAGCTTTGACAGTGACAAAAATATTAAAAAAAAAATAATAATAATAATAATAATAATAATAATAATAATAAAATATATATATATAAAAGTTTTTTTGGAGTCATTTGGAGTCGAAATACACCATTTTTAAAAAATGTCCGCGCGCGGGCGTGTGTGTGTATGTGTGGCATGTTGCCCCTTTTTTATTTTTCAGTCAATTGTTTCGGCTATAGCTACAAATTTTTGTTTTGTTTTGTAGATGAATGGAAAAGAATAATAATTAACGACATAATTTATTTTCAAACAATTGATTTTTATGTTTTTAAAAAAAAAAATTGTATTTTTTAACGATGTTATAGTCGATATTATAGTTAGCTTCAAAATTCAGATGGTCCACATGAAATTGTCTACAATTTAAAGAAAAATGTCTGAATGCTATATTTTTTTTAGTTATTCATAAAAACCTAATTTTTTTTAAATATGTAATATCTTTTAAAAAATGAAAGATATCGAATTTTTCGATTTTCAGAAAACAGTTTTTCGTGTTTTTTCTTAACAATAGAGTTAATACAGTAAATGCATCTGAAAGAGAATAAAATTTCCTAACTTTATACATTTGAAATTTTGAATTTGCTGAAGCCATTCTTTTCTTATACAGAAAAAGGTGTCCTTTTTAAAAAAAATTATGTCTCGAAAAAAATGGATCAGAGTGATTCAAACAAATTCATAGTTATCGGCAATTACCTGAAATATATCTCATACAATTTTTAAATTATTTTATTCATTAGTTTCCGAAAAAAATTTGTTTTTGAAAAAATGTTTTATTTTTAAATTCGATAACTGGAGTAAAATTGAATTAATCTGCCACTCTAAGCCCCAAAGAGTAAAAATTGGCGCAAAAAAGTAGAAATTTAGTGATTTACCTTTTTTAAAAGAGTAGAATGTTAGTTTCACTCTTTGTAAAGTAGAAATAACAAGAATCGCTCTTTTATAAAGAGTAAACTTTAAAATTCTACTTTTAAAACGTAAAAATTTAGTGATTTACCCTTTTTAAAAGAGTAAAATGTTAATTTCACTCTTTGTGAAGTAAAAATAACTACAATCGCTCTTTTATAAAGAGTAAACTTCGAAATTATACTTTTACAAAAGGAGAAAATGATTTGTCCTCATTTTAAAAGAACAAAAACGTAAATATACTCTTTCCCAAAGAGCAAATTAAAAATTTTATACTTTCTAAAAGTAGAAAATGTAACTCTGAAATTTTAAAAGTGTAAATTCAGTAATTTACGCTTTCCCAAAGAGTAAATTGAGATATTTCCACTTTGTAAAAGTAGAAATTGTAACCCCGAATTTCCAAAAGAGCAAATAAGGAGATTTACTCTTATCTAAAGAGCAAATTAGTAAATTTATACTTTATAAAAGTAGAAAACGGAACCTTGAAATACCAGAAGAGTAAAATCAGATATTCGATCTTTTAACAAAGAGTAAACTGAGGAATTTCTACTTTATCGGGAGGAAGCACAATGGCACAATGCTTACTCTACACAGAGAGAACAAACTTGTGTTTATTGCATGATTATTTGTCAATGCTCTTACACCATGTTGATTCATGGGATTAAACTATTTATTGGAGTAATAAAAGTATAGCTATGCAGTATAGAAAAAAAAGTGTATTGTGCGCATGTGTGTGTGTGTGCGCGTCTGAATAAACTTCTCTTGAAAAATCTTTACATTACCTACTTTTTTTTTTTTAATTTTTAAATTAATTTTTCAATTTTCTTTACTCTGTCATTAGTTATAAAGGAAAAGGGGATGTGAAGCCCTAATTTCCATATTTTTCAAATCAACATTGAAAAGATTATTTGGAAGAAGACGGTTGTCAAGCGCTCCGTACACGTAAACACTATATGCAGAAATTTTTTGAGTGATTCTAATAGCATGTCCGTTAGTTATGCTCGTTTGAAAAGTAGGTAACAAGAGTAAAGTTAATTTTTTAAAAATATTTTCGAATATCATTTTATCAGAGAATATTTAATTTACGGACACCGAATTTTAACCACTTATTACACTTAGGACGGAAATATTGGGTTAAACTTCAAGAGATTATCTCCATTTGTTTTCCAGAAAACAAATGACGTTTTCGTTGTCACACGATAATTAGCAAGAGTAAACATCAATCAAATGTCCTGTAATTGGGCACATATTGCAGGAGCGTCAGGGAGTAGTTCAATGAGGTCTAGATGGAACAGTATATTGTCTAAGGAGCAGAAAAAAAGGTTGTCAATTGTATGTTGCACTAATCTATAATAACCAAAGTAGCCTGGGGAAGCAAGGTCCATGCATACTAGGGAATTATGTAGACGTACAACACTAAGCAAAATAATTATTTAAACAACTTTAAAACCCAAGTAGGCGGAGGATATGAGGTCCACGCATATAAAAGAGTCATGTAGATATGAAAAAATAAGCAAAACGATTATTTAAATAATTTTTATACCCAAGTGTCCGGGGGAGGAGAGGTCCACGCATATAAGGGGGTCATGTAAACATGAAAAAATAAGCAAGACCATCACTCTAACCGCAAAAGAGTAAAAATTGGACAAGTTAAGTATAAAACTTCAATTTTCTACTTTATAAAAGAGAAAAATGCAGATTTTATCCGTTAAGAGGGTTAAAAGAGGGTCTATTTTCTGAGAAAAAAATTTGTAAACTGAAAAAACTGAAAATTTGTTGACCGCTTGTACCTCAGGAACGGCTCTTTTAAGGTCTGAAATGGCTAATTTTTTTCATTCTGTAACCTAGTTTTGGCACATAAAATAACTTTTCACCGGTTTCTTTATTTTTATTTTGTTATTCTAATGTAATGTGTTTTTACTATATTACCGTTCTCACAATTTTCAGTGAAATTGTATGAACTTGGGTTTAAAATGTTTGTTTTTTTTTTTTTTTTTATAAAGAGTGCATTCAAATATGTACCAAGTTTTACAGATTTTTATTTATTTATTTATTTATACGATTCTAGCGATTCTTCTAATATAAAGCATTTAAATCAATATCTTAATTTTCCCTTTTATAATATAAAGAAGCTTAAATAAGAAAAGATTATTATTAATAAACTAAAAAAGGAAATCTAAAATCAAGTTTGAGGAAGGTACGGGCCAATCTATTGGCAGCGGTTTCTAATTTTTTACTTTCAAATTCGGGAACAAAATTAATTTTTTATTTCATTCATGGGTTTTTTAATGTCGAATTTTCGATTTTCGAAAAATGTATTTTAAATTTTTTTTTATGATTGGATTGAGATATCTAAATAAAACAGGAAGCACTTTAAAGAGCATTAAAATATATTCTGTAAAAATTGAAATCAATTCTATCAATTCAATTCACTACTTTTTGAGAAAAAAATTAACTGAAAAACTGAAAAATTTTTGATCGATTATATCTGGGAAACGACTGAGTCTTTGAAGGACTGCAATAGCTTATTTTCTTCGCTTTTTAACCTATACTTTTGGTACATAAAATAATTTAAAAGTTTCGTCTGTTTCTTTCTTTTTATTTTGTTATCCTAATGTAATGTGTTTGTACTATATTACCATTCTCACAATTTTTAGTGAAATTTCATGAACTCGGGTTTAAAATGTTTTTTTTTTTATAAAGAGAGCACATTCTAATTGGTACAGACTTTTATAGATTTTTATTTATTTTTTTACTTATAAGATTCTAGCGACTTTTTCTAATTAAACGGGTTTAATTCAATATCTTAATTTTCTCTTTTATAAATATAAAGTTTCAAAAATAAAAGATTATTTAAAGTAAAAAAGAAAATCGAAAATCAAGTTTGAGGAAGCAACGAGCCAATCTATTGGCAGCGGGTTTTATCTTATAAAAAACTCTCCTTTTTCAATCATCACCCGTATAAAAATTAATCTTTAACAAGCACCTCTGTTCATTTTTCGGAAAGCGATGAAATTGCAGATCAGGTCTCTTCTTTTTCGAGTTCAAGCATCCCTCGTACGAGCAAAGATGTTTATTAGGCGGCATTTTCAGGGTTGATCCACTCCTCCTAGTAAGCTGCTGACTCCAACTGGACTAGCTAATTCTTAATTAATCCGACCGATCCGATAAAAAAGGTTTTAGAAATAACACGTGGATTAATCGCTACAGAAAGCTCCGCGCGCGAGTTTTGTAAACACCAACTGACAGTTGCCCGCGCATTTCGCGGACTTGCTATCACTATCAGCTGTTTTGTTTTCAATGTTTTTAAATCATTCAAAATGACAAAATAATTTTAAATAAAATTTATTTATTCATTTTGCTGTTACATTCATGTTTTCCATCGCATTATTGATCAATTATCAACATAAATAATTATTTATTTTGGTGCCCCAGCGAATAACACGTACAGTATATCTATATATACTTCTTCATTAGTGGCACCATCTCGCGGCTGGAGCACCCCAACTAAAATCGGTGCCCCAGCTCGCGTTGCCATTTTCGTAACCCAGCCTTGCCCTTCTAGTTGCTTATACTTACTCTCCCGACTTGCACCGCGCTCGTTGACGGCTGTATTCGCCTTGTTAAGACCAACGTCAGCGCCCCTCGCGGCCAAAATTCGAACTGCTTATTAAAGGATAAACACAGCTGATTAGCATGAGCGATATACGAACCAAAGATTATTTAATTAAAAAATAAAATAGACGTTCATCGGAACGTCTTAAAATCATTTATTGATTTGTCTGATATTATCAGATATATTGGCAATGGAACAAGGCCTTATGTGGAAGGCGAAAGAGTTTATAAGGCTAATCATATAATATTTTGTGGATTAGCCAAAGAAAGTAATGATTGCTCAGCAGAGATAATAGCACTGTACCTAAAAACGTCGGGTTTACAAGAACATTTCACTTTGAGGAATTTGGAATCTGTTTTCTTCATGTGGTAAAAATGCTTCAATTCTACAGCTTCATACATTTTTGAAGCTGTCTGTTTTAGCTTACCCCACTGTTGTTTTAAATCCGTGCAAGATGCATCTTGAATAATACATGATGGAGTTCTTAAAAGAATTCACACATTTTATAAGTAAATGCTTTAAATATTTACTCATCATTAAGAAAATAAACAAAACAATAATTTTGAACTGACTTGTGAAGGTGAATTAAAACTGCAACAGTGTTTGCATTTTCCTAAAATACCAGCTTTACAAGAGCACACACAATGAATGATATTTTCATCAGCACATACATTTGAAGAGATCTTTACTCTTATTTCATGAGGAGATTCTTGTAAACCCGACGTTTTTAGGCATAGTGCTATTATCTCTGCTGAGCAATCATTACTTTCTTTGGCTAACCCACAAAATATTATATGATTAGCCTTATAAACTCTTTCTCCTTCCACATAAGGTCTTGTTCCATTGCCAATATATCTGATAATATCAGATAAATCAATAAATGATTTTAAGACGTTCATCGGATCACTACTTCTTTTATTTTTTAATTAAATAATCTTTGATTCGTATACCGCTCATGCTAATCAAAATCAGCTGTGTTTATCCTTTAATAAGCAGTTCGAATTTTGGCCGCGAGGGGCGCTGACGCTAGTCTTAACAAGGCGAATTGCTTTTTGCAAATTAATCATACAGCCAACCAAGCGCCAACGGCCAACTGCAAAGTTAAGAACCAGCGTGTTGAATTGTCACGCTCGTGAAAATTTTCGCCACAAGGCGTTGACGTTTGATTGATTGATATGTATATGCGTGCGTGCGTGCGTGTTTAATGTTATTATCCAGGAGCCTTTCTACAATAGATTCAGTTCAGTGTTCAGTTCAGCTGTTCAGCTGTTCCGTGGTCTGAACGGATCAAAACGTGAGTTTTCCGTCTACCTAGTATTAGTATTGTATTACCAATGATCATTAAATTAATTATACTACTACCAGAGATGAATAGAGAGATTGCCAGCGCCCCGGAAAAAAGTGAGGCAGACTTCTGCGCGCGGCGCGCTGCTACCTCTCGCGGCGAAAGTAGCGAAGCATGTCCACAATTTCGTGATTGGTCGTTGAGACGTGTACACGCGGCGCGGGGCGTGGCTAGTTTTGCCGTAATCTTTTGGATCCACGTTCAATCCCGACTCAATATATTTTTTTTTTCTCGTGCATAATTTTTTTCATTACATTATTGTAACACAACATACAGAATTTTCACCTTTTTATCATTTAATTATCATTCTCTAGTAGAATTAATGTTTTAATTTATATTTTAAAGAAAATTTTATATTCTGAATAAATTAATTCACCAAGAGTAAACTCATTAAAAATATCGTTATATTTATTTTTTGCAATAATATCCCTATCCAATTTATATGTAAAGTGTAATCAATCACGGTCAAGATAAACTTTTTTAAGGATTAAGCAGGATAAAAAAGTATCGTTGACCAATCAAGTTCAATTTCAGAAATACATATTATATTCTCATTCCCATTCTCTAAATCCTATAAAACATACGTTATTTGTTCTAAAAGTAAGTTTTTATTAATATTATTTATTAAGTGGTAATCAACAAGTAAGCATATAATATAAAAAGCATTTTTAACCGGCCGAAAATGCATAAAGGCTATTCTCAAAAAATGTGCTTGTGCTTCAAATTGTTTTATTTAAGCCTCAAAGATAATCCTGCATAAGATTTGCATTCACATTTGGGACTTAATGAAAACACCATTTTCCTTTGAATTATAATCAATAATAGTGTATAACATAAAAAAATGGTATTATATTATACACATTTTTTACTTTAGTAGAGTTGAAATTTAATAATTCGAAAAAATCATATTTTATTCAATATAACAACTCTTCAGTAAAATAAATAATTATGTACATGTTTTTACAGCGATTTCGTCATTTACTCGGTTTTCCATACTCTATTTTTTAATCTATTTAAAATATAAGTAATCGCCAAGACTTCTGACTTTTCCATATAAATTCTTCAAAATATTTAAATGTAAAAAGTTATTAAATGGCGTTAATCATATAAGAGAAGGCAAACTTTTTAACATTCTTTCGAAAAATCTCTTATATTGACATTTTCGTACTTCTCAAAATGGTTGCAAATAATTTAGAAAATTCCGATAATCTCTTAAATAATATCGTGCGAACCATTCAATATTTTTTGAAGCTGCGTTTCTTATTTTCAAAGCGATATTTTAGTAGAGAAATAATCAATCCAGCTGCATTGAAAGCTAATGAATAATGTTAGTTGAAATTTCAATTAATTACTCAGTTTAATTTAAAATTAAAATTTCAATCGTTATTTAAACCCCAGTTTAATTAATAACTAAAAATTCAATCGTTAACTATACCTGCGTTCAATTCAGAATTAAAATTTCAATCATTAATTAAACGAGCGTCTAATTAAGAATTAAAGTTTGAATCGTTTATTAAACCAGTATTTAATTAAGTTTCTTCGGACCTGATTCTGCAGTAAAAGCGTAGTCCTACATTCAATTATTTAAGATACGAAAACGGTGAAACAAATCTCTAAAAGTAGACAGTAAAAGCTAAAATTTATGCCCTGATTCATTACAAAATTTTGATTTTTCAGGAAGTTACAATCAATCAAAGATAACGTAACCCGGTTGAAAATATCAGAGCAGATTTCCGTACTGAAATCCGCCCGGAATTCGGACTGAATTCCGCGGAGAAATCCATGCAGAAATCAGTCCAACAAATCCACCTGGAAATCTACGTGGAAATCTAGGTAAAAATCCAAGCCACGTCGCATCGCGTCTACAACTGCGTTGAAATCCGCGCAGATATCCGTAGGGAAATCCAAATGTTCAGTACGCCTTCATATATGTTCGGATTTCCGCACGGAAATCCATGCTGAAAACAGAATGGTGATTATTAGCTTACGCATTTAGACGGAAATTCGCGCAGAAATCCGCGCGGAAATCGAAGTGATCGGTACGCCTGCATACATGTCCGGATTTCCGCGCGGCAATCCACCTAGAAAACCGAGCAGTGGTTTCGCTTATGCAGGTGCACGGAAATCCACGCGGAAAATCGAAGTGATCAGTACGTCTACATATATATATCTCTGGATGTCCGCGCGGAAATCCACGCGAAAATCCATGTAGAAAACCGGGCGGTGGTATCGCTTATGCAGGTGCGCGGAAATCCACGCAGAAATCCGGACGGATACCTTAGCGATTATTACTTGTCTAGAATACGTCCGGATTTCCACATGGTAATCCACGCGAAAATCCATGTAGAAAACCGGGAGGGGGTTTCGCTTATCCAGGTGCACGGAAATCCACGCAGAAATCCAGACGGATATCTAAGTGATTATTACTTGTCTAGAATACGTTCGGATTTCCACGTGTAAATTCACGCGAAAATCCATGCTGAAAACCGAGCGGGGTTTCGCTTATCCAGGTGCGCGGAAATCCACGCAGAAATCCGGACGGATGTCTAAGTGATTCCCGGTTGTAAATATTCACCTGGTTTTCACCTGAATTTCCACCTGAATTATCACCTGAATTTCCACCTAAATTTTACGTGAAATTCGTGTAAAATGTATGCGAAAAGCACCCAAATTTTATGTGATTTATACCTGTATTTCACGTGTCAAAATTCTAAAAACGTCAGGTGAATTTCACGTGATTTTCACCCGATGCTCACGTGAACTTCACCGGAGATAAATTAAAGCTTCCTTCTTGTGACATCGTTTTTTCAGGTGAATTTCACGTGATTTACATGTGAATCCACACGAATTTCACATTTATTTCACCTATATTCCGTAGTATTTTCGGGTGAATTTAACCTGAAATTCACGTGATTTTCACCCAATATTCACGTGAACTTCACCACAGATAAATTAAAGCTTCTTTCTCTTGTTATCGTTTTCTCAGGTGAATTTCACGTGATTTTCACCCAATATTCATGTGAACTTTATATAGACCCTATTGAAAGTATCCATCGGGATTTCCATATAGAAATATACATGGATTCCATATGGACACTCATATGGAAATCCACCTGAAAATCTGTTCCAAAACGTCATATGCAAATCTTTATGAAAATCCATGTGAAAATCCATATGAAAATCCATGTACAAATCTATGTAGAGATGCAATTAAAAATCTGCCCTGAACCTGGATTATTTATGGACATACTACTGCAGATACGATTTGAATTTCGCCGAGAACCATCATTGGAATATATATAAAAAAGGCTATATCGGTATTAGTATATATAACTAATGGATATGATACATACCTAGCTGCAACATTACAATAAGATATAAGATCACTGATGATATTTTGCTTAATGTGGAGAAAGAAGTAACGACGTTTAACGAGCCTCGTGCTCGCGCTACTCGACAACGACCCGTGATATCAAATTCACACGAGGCCGGAGCCGAGCGCCCCTACGTGTACTCGATTATTAGCAGCTACCATGAATAGTTGGGACGGGCGGTTAAACTCGGCGACAGCGCGAGAAGTCGACATCTTGGCGATGATGGTGCTCTTCAAAGAAACAGCTCAAATTTTTAAAATCGTTTATGCTTTGTAAGTTTACTGATAATTGTTATTTCACAAAATTTTTTCAGATTCTTTATTAAAAATCCTTAAAAATGAGCCCTACTAAAACAATATTGGCGAACAACCCTCTTTTGTAAAGAATTGTATATTTTTAAATACCAATAGAAACCAATCATTTGTATTTCTGACAACCAGATGGATTTGAGATTTTAATGTTATTCATATATCTAATGTTATAGATCTTGTCAATAAGTTTCTCAAAGCAGAAAAAATACATTCAACATCTATTTTCAACAATATTTTCACCAGGCTTGTAAGTAAAAATATTCATCTTTATTTTCCTAAATTTTCAATGGGAGCCGGTTACACTGTTATTAAACTCTATATGTATTTTTCATATCTACTCGTAAGAAAATTTCATAAGTTATCGAGTGTTATGTGTGCCAAATGAAAAAGTATATTACTATAAAAAAGTTTAAATCAAAGTAGTTGAAAGACAATTTAGCAATTGTGTATTCCGATGCCCAGACAAGAACTTCTTACTCAATTATTTTCAAATAAAATATGGTTCTTATTAAGTCTGCGCTTCATGTAATTTCATAAATTATGTAATTTACAATCTTATAAATCATTAAGATCCATAATTCAATTATTTATTTGTGACTTATTCACTGAATAGTTTATGAAATTTCATGAAGCGAGGGCTTAATAAGAACACCATATTATATTGGACTATTATTGAGTAAGAAGTTCGTGTCTGGGCATCGGAATATACAATTGTTAAATTGTCTTTCAACCACTTTGATTTAAACTTTTTTATAATATACTTTATCATTTGGGACACATAATACTGGATAACTTATGAAATTTTCTTTCCAGTAGATATGAAAATACATATAGAATTTATTAACAGTGTAACCGCTCCCATTGAAAATTTAGGAAAGTAAAGATGAATATTTTTACTTACAGGCCTGTTGAAAATATTGTTGAAATAGATGTTTAATGTATTTTTCCTGCTTTGAGAAAACTTAGTGACAAGATCCATGCCATTAGATATATGAATAACATTAAGATCTCAAATCCGTCTGGTGGTCAGAAATACAAATTATTGGTTTCTATTGATATTTAAGAAATATAGAATGCTTTTCAACAGGGTTTGCTAACAATGCTTCGAGGCTTATTGGAAAAGCTCTTAAATAAGGACTCAATAAAGCTTTTGTCGCATGCAAAATATTCTGCTTTATCAAATGGATCATAATTCATAATATAAATATAACTATATTCTTAAAATAAAAAACAATTTTTTTAAAATTTTGAGCTGCTGACTTCATGTGAAATGCATTATAAATACCTATACTATATAATGTAATGTCATATGAAATGTCAGTATTCTTTCATACTGCTAACAAAAACAGATTGAATATTAGTTGATTCATTACACGGAGCAAAATTTATTTCTAAACTTTAATCTTTATAAGAAAATTTATTATTTTTATAGTAGTGCTGGGACATACTCAACATGGGGATTTATCTTGTTTTAAATATTAATTTTTATTATTTTTGTAGCAAATTTTACTATTTCAAATAGTACTTTTTATGACTGCTGCAAAAATAATAAATATTACTATTTCAGATAATAAAATTTGCTACAAATGTAGTAAAAATTATTCTTTAAAAATAAAATTTGCTATGAAAATTATAAAAATTACTATTTATAACAGTAAAGATCCTACATGTCGAATGTGTCCCAGTACTAAACTATAAAAATAATAAATTTTCTTATAAAAAGAGTAAAGTTTACAAATAAATTTTTCTCCGTGTACAAAAAATAAAAAGCATATATTATTATGGCCAATTCACATATAATTATAAAATAACTTCACATATTAAAGATTATTGACATGCGTGTGCCTCTAAGTTACTGTTATATAACTTACATCGAAAGAAGAAATCCATACATTGTTGCTAAATGCTAATTAATCATTAGAATATAGCTTACAGTTTGTAACCTAAATGCAGCAGTAAATTTAAAACACATTATACTTATGACATAGCCTTTTGCAAACTATAAGCTATGAAGGTAAACTCCAAATTATGAGGTAGGAAATGGAAAAAATTGGACATCCGACAAACTATATTGGATATGCTAGTTTATTCCAGCCTAACACCGGGCTGGAATGAACTAGCGTATCCTATATAGTTCATCTATTGTCCAATTTTTACAATTTCCTTAATCATACTTATACGAACAATTTAAAACACACCGTACAAATTATGAGGAATTTTATAAACTCTAATTAAATGTTCTTATTATAAATAACTAAAAAATAATTATCGAACAATCATTCCCAATTGAAATATGTCAAGTTGAAATTACTATAATAAGATACGAGGCCAGGCAAGAAAATTTTTATAATAATGGTTCACCTATTATTCGTTAAACATAAGTGTGGTATTATAAGGACAGCAGTGATAGTGTCAGATCTAAAATCATATGAACTGTCAGTGTTCTTTCATACTGCTACCTGAAACATAACAATATAAATTGAATATTAGTTGTGCGTGTCTTGGAACTGTAAATAGTCATTCTGTTTTTTTTTTTTTTTTTTTTTAAGTTAAAGTTATAGTTATGCTTTGCAAGTATTCTACATATAGAATATTACAAGTTATTGTTATATAACTTTCATTGTTAGAAGAAATCCATACATTATTACTAAATGCTACTTGATCATTAAAATATAGCTTACAGCTTGTACTCTAAATACAACGGCAGTAAATTTCAAACAATATTATATTTATTACATAGCCTTTTACAAACAGTTAACTGTATTTCAATGGTAAAGTATAAATATTATATAATTATATAACAATAATTTATACTTTTATATGTGGAAAACTTGCAATCCATAAATATTAAATTATACAAAACAGAATAAACAATGTCAATCGAACACATGCACCTGTCAATACTCTTTAATATGTGAAGTTATTTTATAAATATAAGTATAAATATAAATATAAATATGTTAATAAAAAACCTTTTATTTTTAACAATAAATCATTGGGAAAGTACTTACTATACCAAGTGTCATCCTTGGAAATGCATATACAGATAAGTCGCACCCAGTCAACCCTATAGAAGAATAAACATTGCTTGAAGTAACATTAGCTAACTATTAAATATTGGAATGTTACTCACCAGTTGAGAGACGGCAACAAACTTGCAAAAGGACTTTTCTAGCATCAAGTGCATTGTAGCAGGGATCACTGGATCAGGAAGAAGAATTTGCCATGACTCGTAGCACAACTAGCATAAGAAAATGAAGAAACACGAGACAGACGCAAAAATAAATGAAAAAGTGGGTGCACTGATCTCACCTAGATGTAAACGTGGGAAACATAACCACGAATATCACACCTTACTCGACCGGCAACGTCAGCACAACACTCGTCACAACCTCGGAGATGACAGCGTGGATGGCAGCAGAAGGTCTTTCTCGACGTAGATGCAGCCACCAGTAACCACCACACTCTCACGTTCGAACTTACGTCGTCGTAACCCTTGAAGCACGCGAGAGCACCGGTCTATTAGACGACGTTCGATAACTGCCGCCGGCCGCGCGTACATGTGTAGAAAGTAGTAGAGAGAGAGAGAGAGAGAGAGTCAGCTGTCAGTGAGGCTCCTGTCACATAGGCGCGTACGATCGCGTTCGACTGCGTTCGAGCGCGTTCGACCGCGGTTATGCGCACGCGCTCGCTTCTCTTCGTCCGCACGCGATCAAACGTACGATCGCGTTCGACTGCGTTCGAGCGCGTGCGCATAAGGCTCCCGGCACATAAGAGCGTTTGATCGCGTGCGGACGAAGAGAAGCGAGCGCGTGCGCATAACCGCGGTCGAACGCGCTCGAACGCAGTCGAACGCGATCGTACGCGCCTATGTGACAGGAGCCTCACTGACAGCTGACTCTCTCTCTCTCTCTCTACTACTTTCTACACATGTACATGCGCGGCCGGCGGCAGTTATCGAACGTCGTCTAATAGACCGGTGCTCTCGCGTGCTTCAAGGGTTACGACGACGTAAGTTCGAACGTGAGAGTGTGGTGGTTACTGGTGGCTGCATCTACGTCGAGAAAGACCTTCTGCTGCCATCCACGCTGTCATCTCCGAGGTTGTGACGAGTGTTGTGCTGACGTTGCCGGTCGAGTAAGGTGTGATATTCGTGGTTATGTTTCCCACGTTTACATCTAGGTGAGATCAGTGCACCCACTTTTTCATTTATTTTTGCGTCTGTCTCGTGTTTCTTCATTTTCTTATGCTAGTTGTGCTACGAGTCATGGCAAATTCTTCTTCCTGATCCAGTGATCCCTGCTACAATGCACTTGATGCTAGAAAAGTCCTTTTTGCAAGTTTGTTGCCGTCTCTCAACTGGTGAGTAACATTCCAATATTTAATAGTTAGCTAATGTTACTTCAAGCAATGTTTATTCTTCTATAGGGTTGACTGGGTGCGACTTATCTGTATATGCATTTCCAAGGATGACACTTGGTATAGTAAGTACTTTCCCAATGATTTATTGTTAAAAATAAAAGGTTTTTTATTAACATATTTATATTTATATTTATACTTATATTTATAAAATAACTTCACATATTAAAGAGTATTGACAGGTGCATGTGTTCGATTGACATTGTTTATTCTGTTTTGTATAATTTAATATTTATGGATTGCAAGTTTTCCACATATAAAAGTATAAATTATTGTTATATAATTATATAATATTTATACTTTACCATTGAAATACAGTTAACTGTTTGTAAAAGGCTATGTAATAAATATAATATTGTTTGAAATTTACTGCCGTTGTATTTAGAGTACAAGCTGTAAGCTATATTTTAATGATCAAGTAGCATTTAGTAATAATGTATGGATTTCTTCTAACAATGAAAGTTATATAACAATAACTTGTAATATTCTATATGTAGAATACTTGCAAAGCATAACTATAACTTTAACTTAAAAAAAAAAAGAAAAAACAGAATGACTATTTACAGTTCCAAGACACGCACAACTAATATTCAATTTATATTGTTATGTTTCAGGTAGCAGTATGAAAGAACACTGACAGTTCATATGATTTTAGATCTGACACTATCACTGCTGTCCTTATAATACCACACTTATGTTTAACGAATAATAGGTGAACCATTATTATAAAAATTTTCTTGCCTGGCCTCGTATCTTATTATAGTAATTTCAACTTGACATATTTCAATTGGGAATGATTGTTCGATAATTATTTTTTAGTTATTTATAATAAGAACATTTAATTAGAGTTTATAAAATTCCTCATAATTTGTAATGGTGTGTTTTAAATTGTTCGTATAAGTATGATTAAGGAAATTGTAAAAATTGGACAATAGATGAACTATATAGGATACGCTAGTTCATTCCAGCCCGGTGTTAGGCTGGAATAAACTAGCATATCCAATATAGTTTGTCGGATGTCCAATTTTTTCCATTTCCTACCTCATAATTTGGAGTTTACCTTCATAGCTTATAGTTTGCAAAAGGCTATGTCATAAGTATAATGTGTTTTAAATTTACTGCTGCATTTAGGTTACAAACTGTAAGCTATATTCTAATGATTAATTAGCATTTAGCAACAATGTATGGATTTCTTCTTTCGATGTAAGTTATATAACAGTAACTTAGAGGCACACGCATGTCAATAATCTTTAATATGTGAAGTTATTTTATAATTATATGTGAATTGGCCATAATAATATATGCTTTTTATTTTCTTGTACACGGAGAAAAATTTATTTGTAAACTTTACTCTTTTTATAAGAAAATTTATTATTTTTATAGTTTAGTACTGGGACACATTCGACATGTAGGATCTTTACTGTTATAAATAGTAATTTTTATAATTTTCATAGCAAATTTTATTTTTTAAAGAATAATTTTTACTACATTTGTAGCAAATTTTATTATCTGAAATAGTAATATTTATTATTTTTGCAGCAGTCATAAAAAGTACTATTTGAAATAGTAAAATTTGCTACAAAAATAATAAAAATTAATATTTAAAACAAGATAAATCCCCATGTTGAGTATGTCCCAGCACTACTATAAAAATAATAAATTTTCTTATAAAGATTAAAGTTTAGAAATAAATTTTGCTCCGTGTAATGAATCAACTAATATTCAATCTGTTTTTGTTAGCAGTATGAAAGAATACTGACATTTCATATGACATTACATTATATAGTATAGGTATTTATAATGCATTTCACATGAAGTCAGCAGCTCAAAATTTTAAAAAAATTGTTTTTTATTTTAAGAATATAGTTATATTTATATTATGAATTATGATCCATTTGATAAAGCAGAATATTTTGCATGCGACAAAAGCTTTATTGAGTCCTTATTTAAGAGCTTTTCCAATAAGCCTCGAAGCATTGTTAGAAAACCCTGTTGAAAAGCATTCTATATTTTTTAAATATCAATAGAAACCAATAATTTGTATTTCTGACCACCAGACGGATTTGAGATCTTAATGTTATTCATATATCTAATGGCATGGATCTTGTCACTAAGTTTTCCCAAAGCAGGAAAAATACATTAAACATCTATTTCCAACAATATTTTCAACAGGCCTGTAAGTAAAAATATTCATCTTTACTTTCCTAAATTTTCAATGGGAGCCGGTTACACTGTTAATAAATTCTATATGTATTTTCATATCTACTGGAAAGAAAATTTCATAAGTTATCCAGTATTATGTGTCCCAAATGATAAAGTATATTATTATAAAAAGTTTAAATCAAAGTGGTTGAAAGACAATTTAACAATTGTATATTCCGATGCCCAGACACGAACTTCTTACTCAATAATAGTCCAATATAATATGGTGTTCTTATTAAGCCCTCGCTTCATGAAATTTCATAAACTATTCAGTGAATAAGTCACAAATAAATAATTGAATTATGGATCTTAATGATTTATAAGATTGTAAATTACATAATTTATGAAATTACATGAAGCGCAGACTTAATAAGAAAACCATATTTTATTTGAAAATAATTGAGTAAGAAGTTCTTGTCTGGGCATCGGAATACACAATTGCTAAATTGTCTTTCAACTACTTTGATTTAAACTTTTTTATAGTAATATACTTTTTCATTTGGCACACATAACACTCGATAACTTATGAAATTTTCTTACGAGTAGATATGAAAAATACATATAGAGTTTAATAACAGTGTAACCGGCTCCCATTGAAAATTTAGGAAAATAAAGATGAATATTTTTACTTACAAGCCTGGTGAAAATATTGTTGAAAATAGATGTTGAATGTATTTTTTCTGCTTTGAGAAACTTATTGACAAGATCTATAACATTAGATATATGAATAACATTAAAATCTCAAATCCATCTGGTTGTCAGAAATACAAATGATTGGTTTCTATTGGTATTTAAAAAATATACAATTCTTTACAAAAGAGGGTTGTTCGCCAATATTGTTTTAGTAGGGCTCATTTTTAAGGATTTTTAATAAAGAATCTGAAAAAATTTGTGAAATAACAATTATCAGTAAACTTACAAAGCATAAACGATTTTAAAAATTTGAGCTGTTTCTTTGAAGAGCACCATCATCGCCAAGATGTCGACTTCTCGCGCTGTCGCCGAGTTTAACCGCCCGTCCCAACTATTCATGGTAGCTGCTAATAATCGAGTACACGTAGGGGCGCTCGGCTCCGGCCTCGTGTGAATTTGATATCACGGGTCGTTGTCGAGTAGCGCGAGCACGAGGCTCGTTAAACGTCGTTACTTCTTTCTCCACATTAAGCAAAATATCATCAGTGATCTTATATCTTATTGTAATGTTGCAGCTAGGTATGTATCATATCCATTAGTTATATATACTAATACCGATATAGCCTTTTTTATATATATTCCAATGATGGTTCTCGGCGAAGTTCAAATCGTATCTGCAGTAGTATGTCCATAAATAATCCAGGTTCAGGGCAGATTTTTAATTGCATCTCTACATAGATTTGTACATGGATTTTCATATGGATTTTCACATGGATTTTCATACAGATTTGCATATGACGTTTTGGAACAGATTTTCAGGTGGATTTCCATATGAGTGTCCATATGGAATCCATGTATATTTCTATATGGAAATCCCGATGGATACTTTCAATAGGGTCTATATAAAGTTCACATGAATATTGGGTGAAAATCACGTGAAATTCACCTGAGAAAACGATAACAAGAGAAAGAAGCTTTAATTTATCTGTGGTGAAGTTCACGTGAATATTGGGTGAAAATCACGTGAATTTCAGGTTAAATTCACCCGAAAATACTACGGAATATAGGTGAAATAAATGTGAAATTCGTGTGGATTCACATGTAAATCACGTGAAATTCACCTGAAAAAACGATGTCACAAGAAGGAAGCTTTAATTTATCTCCGGTGAAGTTCACGTGAGCATCGGGTGAAAATCACGTGAAATTCACCTGACGTTTTTAGAATTTTGACACGTGAAATACAGGTATAAATCACATAAAATTTGGGTGCTTTTCGCATACATTTTACACGAATTTCACGTAAAATTTAGGTGGAAATTCAGGTGATAATTCAGGTGGAAATTCAGGTGAAAACCAGGTGAATATTTACAACCGGGAATCACTTAGACATCCGTCCGGATTTCTGCGTGGATTTCCGCGCACCTGGATAAGCGAAACCCCGCTCGGTTTTCAGCATGGATTTTCGCGTGGATTTACACGTGGAAATCCGAACGTATTCTAGACAAGTAATAATCACTTAGATATCCATCTGGATTTCTGCGTGGATTTCCGTGCACCTGGATAAGCGAAACCCCCTCCCGGTTTTCTACATGGATTTTCGCGTGGATTACCATGTGGAAATCCGGACGTATTCTAGACAAGTAATAATCGCTAAGGTATCCGTCCGGATTTCTGCGTGGATTTCCGCGCACCTGCATAAGCGATACCACCGCCCGGTTTTCTACATGGATTTTCGCGTGGATTTCCGCGCGGACATCCAGAGATATATATATGTAGACGTACTGATCACTTCGATTTTCCGCGTGGATTTCCGTGCACCTGCATAAGCGAAACCACTGCTCGGTTTTCTAGGTGGATTGCCGCGCGGAAATCCGGACATGTATGCAGGCGTACCGATCACTTCGATTTCCGCGCGGATTTCTGCGCGAATTTCCGTCTAAATGCGTAAGCTAATAATCACCATTCTGTTTTCAGCATGGATTTCCGTGCGGAAATCCGAACATATATGAAGGCGTACTGAACATTTGGATTTCCCTACGGATATCTGCGCGGATTTCAACGCAGTTGTAGACGCGATGCGACGTGGCTTGGATTTTTACCTAGATTTCCACGTAGATTTCCAGGTGGATTTGTTGGACTGATTTCTGCATGGATTTCTCCGCGGAATTCAGTCCGAATTCCGGGCGGATTTCAGTACGGAAATCTGCTCTGATATTTTCAACCGGGTATACACTCGCTCGAGGATGTTAACGCTCGCAATTTGGGTGGGGGATATAACGAGGTGTGATACAGCGCTAGCCGGCGCAAGAGTAGGGCCCTGTGTTACCGGCACCTGCGGTTAGCACACCAGATAGAGGGCCAGGGATCAGTGCGTTGATAGTCTCGCGGTAGAGACACTCGCCTCCGGTCCGGGCGGCTCGGGGTCGATTCTCGATGCCGGCACGTATTTTTTACTCTTGTCCTCCGTATCCACCCCGTTACAACACATATTTACTTATATAACTAAATTTTTTTATAATTATCAAGAATTTCTTCCCAAACTATATTTTCAATTTCTAATGAATTTTCTAAATTATTTTGTGTGTGTGTGTGTGTGTGTGTGTGTGTGTGTGTGTGTGTGTGTGTGTGTGTGTATAAATAATCTGGATTTCTACACCTTGGTAAAGCAACATATGATTGACCGTGTGAGAATAATTGCCTTTTGATGTATAACTCTACATAATCAAAACTTTGTCCCTGAGATTTATTAATGGTCATGCAAAGAATAAAAGGTAATGAAGAAGATTCTCCTGTATTTAATGTAATTCTAGGAATAAAAGCTCTATTACCTACGTTTTCTCCTGTTAATATTTCCGCTTCAATATTATATTTAAATAATTTGGTTATTTTAAGTTTAGTACCGTTACACAAACCTTCGTGTATACTCAAATTTCTAATTAACATAACAATAGCATTAACTTTTAAATCTAATTTATGAGGTGGCAAACCTTCATAAATATTGTTTAATATTTCTATTGGAAAAAGTAGATGAATGTTGTCATCACTTTGATCAACACCTTTATGAGTCGCATAATCTGTACTATAATAAGTCTATTATCACCATTTAATAATATTAAAATTTTTTCATTCAAAAATTTAATGTCTTTATTATGAGGTGCTAAAATAACACGATCATAGTCATTTATTTTATTAATATTTTTATAAATTTGTAAGCAAACATCATTAGTTCTCCAATTATTAGGTATTATAAAAGGATTAATCCTTTTAATATATACTATCGAATGACGTTGGCGGAATTTTCGAAAACCGGTGGTTGGGGTAGAAATTTTGGTTTTTCGCTTATAACTCGAGAAGGAGCGCTCGGATCGAAAAACGGACGAAATTTTGGGGGTATAACAGTAGGGGGGACATACTTTTAATATACTATCGAATGACGTTGACGGAATTTTCGAAAATCGGTGGTGGGGGTAGAAATTTTGGTTTTTGCTTATATCTCGAGAAGGAGCGCTCGGATCGAAAAACGGACGAAATTTTGGGGGTGTAACAAGGGGGGGGACATACTTTTAATACACTATCGAATGACGTTGACGGAATTTTCGAAAATCGGAAGGGTTATAAACAGTTTTAAATATTTATAAGTAGATAAGCTATCAAGCCGCTGCCCGCCGCCGGCCGCTCGCCGCCTGCCGCTCGCCGCTGATGGTTCTAGAGTCACATGGAGTCACCGGTCTGGAGTCAGTATATTTTCTGCGGTCAAACAGCTGACCGCAGTTCTGTAGTCGGGCTTCATGAAGTAAGAGAGAAGGAGACGTAACTCCATGCGCTCCGGCGACCAAAAGTGAGCCGACTTTCCCGACAAAATTCGCCAAGTTCGCTCGGCGGAATAGCCTCCTCTAACTCGTTTCAACGCCTCGTGCGGCGTCTGGCAAACTAATTGGCCTTCGCGTTTATCGCGCAGTCGATAAATGAGTACTTACTTATCACATGAAAATATAATGATACTACAAAAAGATCTATTTTCAGAAAATCGAAAGATATAAAGAATTATATAACAGAGATTTGGTCAAATATGAAAAATAAGCTGTATTCAAATCGCTATACCAAAAACAAAATCAAAAACCCAAATCGGGGGCAGTCCTTATAAGCTACATTTAAAAATATATTTTATACCACTCTAACCTCAAAATCACAACTTTGATATGATTTTTCGGCGCTCGTGGTATAAAATACCGTTCGAAACTAGTGCGTAAGTCGATTATTTAGGTGGTGTGACTTTTTCGCACTCGCTTCGCTCGTGCAAAAAGTCACACCAGCTAAATAATCGACTTCCCCACCCGTGTCGAAATGTACTATAAAACTTTCCCGATAGTGTAGTGGCGCGCTCGTTGGTCTATTATGCTAAAAGTCTGAGTTAAACCAAAGAAAATAGGTATTAAAAATATCCTAATTTTAAAATTATTTAAAAAAACAAATATTTATTATTTATTATTTATATATTGCATTTTTGTATAAATTCATTAATGTACTTCTTACAACCAAATATCCTTTATTAATATTAAAATCATGAAATAAGATTCATGATTATTTTTTATTATTTTTTTTTTTATTTATTTTAGTTATTTGTTTTAGGGCTTAACCCATTACAAATGATCGGGCTGACCCGACTCGCACTGTCAAAAAAAATACATGTTAGTAAGTAAGAGTGAGATTAAAACTACAAGTACAGAGAATTGAGATAACACATCAGACGTAATAATTGGTTAACGCGTTACAAACTTCAGCGATTAGTGTCTTCGTGTAAATTGTTATAATAAACGTAGCCTATAGCCAGACAAAGCTGCTCTATCACAGTGTGGACGTACGATATAACTTAAAAGCTTACATAAAATACTAAGTATTATTGTATTTATATTCACATTATAATTTCCAAAAACTTAAAGATAATTTGAACAAGTTTGGTAAACATACACTAAACAGTGATCAGACATCAGACTCGCCTAATATAAAGCTCGCATTTTTAGCATTCCAGAACAAAAGTAGAAAAAGTTGACTAGTTTGTCTTTACAATTATAATTGAAGATTTCTAACAAACCATCATTATTTAAATATTTAGACCTTAGATTTTCATACATTGGACATTCTATAAGAATATGATGTAAGTCTTCGTTGACATTTAAATTACATACGAAACACGTTTGCGAAAGGTTGATTTTATAACCAACTTTCTGAAAAACAAAAAATACCACAATTAAAGAAGCTAAAATAATCATCACTAGGCAAAATGTTTAAGTTATTAAAGCCATGCAAGTTCCAAAAAGTTATAGAGATCGCATTATTTTTCTGTGTATTATCACTACAGTCGTCACTTAGTCTGGAGAATGAAGATTCCTTCCGTAGTGAGTTATGCTTGACGAAAGGGCGGAGTGGTTTGTTGCCTGCTCCGTGAATTTTCAGACCCGTACAATAGCTTCTTAGGTGTCATCAAACCAAAGCCATTTTTCCATACTCTGACGGCGCCGTCGATGGTGATTTTTTGATAGCCAAGCCTAACCTCTTTTCCTTGTTTTCTCTCTTCTTCAGCAATTTTCTGTAATTCTATTTGAATGGCTCTCTCTTTTAAAGTGCGGTCATTCGATATATAAATGTCAGTGCCTTGAAGTTTCCTTTTATTCAACATGATTGAGCGCTTGTTCTCGTGATCGCCAACTTTAGCCCACAACAGATGTGGCCCTTTTACTGTTTTGATTAGGGAAGCCTCAACAACATTAACTTGCAACTGCAATTTTTCTTTAAGCATGTCCGTAACCTCTTGTCTATAGTTTTCAGTTGAGCATTGCAACCCACAAATAATGATGTTGTTTTTCTTATCTTGTCGGAGTCTCATTTCGTCTCTGTATTCGATAATTTCTAATCTTTTACTCAAAGTATTACGCTCTTCATTCCACACATTTTCTTTTATTGAAATTTCATCTTTCACAATATTTCTGACGGTGGCATTGATATCACATAGCTGATTTTTCATATCTGCCACATCATTTGTTAGCGTTGTAATTTTGGCCAAGATTTCTTGTAATACTGATGTGCTTTCTGTTTTGTCTTGCGCATTCATAAGATCTTTGATTGATCTAGTGTTGTAGTTATTAGTAGAATGATTTTTGTTTTTATTATTGGTTGGCCCTGTTTTACCTACCATGGTTAATACAACGATGCAATAGTTTAGACTTTACTATACAGATGGCACAGCTATGGGGAGCGTTCGGCAACGTCGGGAAATTCCGAGCAAAGTCGGTCTAACCTCAAAATATCACACCGACTTAGAATCACATATGCTATCCGAGATGGCACCAAAATTTCAATAATTTATTAATCAGCAGATGCACAAGACTCTTCTCAATCGGAACAATGAACACAGAGACCCTCACTCACGATAAACACGTCTGGAAACAACACGAAACCACGACCCACCTCACTGCGCTGCGCACATGTTGACGCGCCTCAGTCGAATCTTCTAAGATTCATGATTACAATTTCATAATTAAAATTTTAGTCAGCAGTTGGCTGGTAACTCCTCCTATTGGGATTTTTTAATTTTGTTTTTGGATTAGCGATCCGAATACAGCTTTTTCATGTCTGATGAAATCTCTGTTATAAAATTCTCAATTATAATTACATTTTTTATACCGATTTTCTGAAAAAAGATCTTTTAGTAGTATCATCATATTTTCATATGGTAAGTACCCATTTATCAACTGCGTGATAAACGCGTCGCGTAGGTCATTTAGTTCCGCAGACGACGCGTGAAGCGCTGACACCAGTTAGGGGAGGCTATTCCGACCAGCGGACCTGGCGAATTTCGTCGGGAATTTCAGCTCACTTATAGTATATGGAGTTATGTTTCCTTCTCTCTTACTTCATGTCGGGCTTGACTGCAGAAAGCATACTGACTCCAGAACCGCTATGACTCCAGAACCGCTATAGCTTATCTACTATGATCGTGTTATTTTAGCACCTCATAATGAAGACATTAAATTTTTGAATGAAAAAATTTTAATATTATTAAATGGTGATAATAGACTTATTATAATACAGATTATGCGACTCATAAAGGTGTTGATCAAAGTGATGACAACATTCATCTACTTTTTCCAATAGAAATATTAAACAATATTTATGAAGGTTTGCCACCTCATAAATTAGATTTAAAAGTTAATGCTATTGTTATGTTAATTAGAAATTTGAGTATACACGAAGGTTTGTGTAACGGTACTAAACTTAAAATAACCAAATTATTTAAATATAATATTGAAGCGGAAATATTAACAGGAGAAAACGTAGGTAATAGAGCTTTTATTCCTAGAATTACATTAAATACAGGAGAATCTCCTTCATTACCTTTTATTCTTTGCATGACCATTAATAAATCTCAGGGACAAAGTTTTGATTATGTAGAGTTATACATCAAAAGGCAATTATTCTCACACGGTCAATCATATGTTGCTTTACCAAGGTGTAGAAATCCAGATTATTTATACACACACACACACACACACACACACACACACACACACAAAATAATTTAGAAAATTCATTAGAAATTGAAAATATAGTTTGGGAAGAAATTCTTGATAATTATAAAAAAATTTAGTTATTTAAGTAAATATGTGTTGTAACGGGGTGGATACGGAGGAGAAGAGTAAAAAATACGTGCCGGCATCGAGAATCGACCCCGAGCCGTCCGGACCGGAGGCGAGTGTCTCTACCGCGAGACTACCAACGCACTGCTCCCTGGCCCTCTATCTGGTGTGCTAACCGCAGGTGCCGGTAACACAGGGCCTTACTCTTGCGCCGGCTAGCGCTGTATCACACCTCGTTATAGTGTATACATTGCATATATTTATTAAATATGTTTATATATATATTCAAAAACCAAATTTCTCAATATAAAATATACGCAATAACAGTATAAAATAAAGGAGAAATTATTTGAACGATGTTAAGAGATTTTAATGATTAGCTAAATGAAAATTGTATATAAAATTTAATTAAGTTTCGATTTGATCCATATAAAAGTACAAATAAAATCAAATAAACGATTTTTAAATCAAAATTTTTAACGTGAATATGCTCTTATATATTCAAAAAACAAATTTCACAATATAAAATATACGAAATAATAGTATAAAATAATAAATGAGAAATTGTTTACATGATGTTACAAGAGATCTAAATCAATAGCTAAATGTAATCGGTACACGAAATTTATTTAAGTTTCAGTTTGATACATAAAATAATAAACATAAAATAGAACAAAAGAATTTTAAATCAAACTTGATAACGTAAATATACTCTTATATATTCAAAAACCAAATTTCCCAATATAAAATATACGCAATACCAGAATAAAATAAAGGAGAAATTGTTCAAATGATGTTATAAGATCTTAATCGACGACTAAACGAAAATTGTATATGAAATTTATTTAAGTATGGATGAAATCAAAATTTTTATCATGAATAATACTTTTATATTTAAAAAAACCGCTGCCAATTCATTGGCACGTAGCTTCCTCAAACTAATTTATCAATTCCTTTTTTTATACATTTATAAAATAATTTTTCTCAAAAACAAATGAAGAAAATGTATTGAAATTTTAACCAAATATATTTTTTAATAAGTGTAATAAGTGGTTAAAATTTTGAGTCGATTTATGAAATATTCTCTGAAAAACAAGTATTCGAAAATATTTTAAAATAATTAGTTCTTTAAGAAATAACAAACATCTGTATTATTTTAATAAATTGTTTATTTTCATAATCTTATCTGCTTTCATAATGATTGTCTTTAGTTATTCATAAAAATATACATGTTTTTTGAGTGATCGACAATTTCATTAACCCACCTTCATTATACCTCGTTGCAATATTTTTAAATAATGAACCTAATAGCTTATTAAATTAGAAAAAGCAAGTAAACAACACGCGTACGTATCGCGCGTCATTTCCACTTTCAAGTAACATATTGTCGAAACATTATTAATTGCATCTAATGAATGATTTAAAGAAGCAATTAAGTCAATTTTACTTCCAAAATCGCTAGACACACAAAGCTCAATTTTTTCATTTATTAATTTCACTAAAAATATTTTAACCTCAAATATCTGAAATTTATGGACCAATCATTTTGCCCCAAGAAATCGACATAAAAATCTAAGAAATACACCTCTACAAGAAATTTTGAAGCGAATAAGTCAATTTTATTCCAGCAATCGTTGCACATACAAAACTCATTTTTTTTATTTTTTCATTTTTCAATGCTTACGTTTTTTTTATAATAACAGAACACCCTATAAAAGAAATTTTTTTTTTAGGATATATAGCTATTTTAATTCTATTTCGAAAGCTACCCATTCCCTTCGAATACATAGAGCTATTCTCGAGAAATTACGATTTGAAAAAAGGTTAAAAATATTTTAACCTCAAATATCTCTTAAATCTATGGACCAATCATTTTGCCCAAATAACTCGACCGAAAACTATACAAAATCCACCTCTACGAGGAATTTTGAAGCGATTAAGTCAATTTTTACTCCCGCAATGGTTAGACATACCAAACTCATTTTTTTTCATTTTTCTATGTTTACGTTTTTATTAATAACAAAAGAACCGTGATAGCTAGAAAAATAATTTTTTTAGAAAATATAGGTATTTAAATTCGCTTTCGAATGCCACCCATCCGATTCAGATACATAGAGCCACTTTCGAGAAATTTCGATTTGAAAAAAAGGTTAAAAAACTTTTAAACTCAAATATCTCAGAAATTTATGGACCGATCATGTAGCCCAAAGAACTTAGCCGAGATCTATCCAGAATCGACCTCTATAAGAAATTACAAAGCGATTAATCCAGGTTTACTCCATAAAACGTGCGACATAGAGAACACATTTTTTCCATTTTTTAATTTTTTTCTCATAAACTAACTAACAGAATGGATTAAAATTTTCACAGATTATAGCAATTTATATTCCGCATTATCGTGAATTTTCTCCAAAAAATTGACCGTTTAGTTTAGGAGTTATTCGCTTTTTTAAAAAAACACGTTTTTGTTGATAGTTGTGATAGCTAGATAATTTTTTTTAATTATAGGTTTTTTATGCTCTTTCGAATGCGACCCATCCCATTCAAAAATTTAAATCCGATCATTAAAAAAAATCAAAAATAAATTTTTCGAAAATCAAAAATTTGAAATAAAACAAAAACGAATCAGTAAAGCATCAAAAATTATTTTCATCCCGAATTCGGAATAAAAAAACAAAAACAAAAATGAGAACCCGATGGTTAAAATCGACCGCGTAGATCCGGAGATAAAGCGGTATACATACATACATACACACACACATCCATACAGACATTTTCTAAAATTATGTGAAACAAACTTCTAACACCTCTAATGATGTTTATAGAGAGTTTTAACGAAGTTGAAAATTTTACTATTACAAAGCTTCCTTTAGGAGGAAGCAAAAATTACATAATAAAATATATATATATATATATATATAGATATATAGATATATATATATATATATATATATATATACACACACACACACACACACACACACACACACACACACACACACACACACACACACACACACACACACACACACACACACACACACACACACACACACACACACACACACACAGCGTGTCCAACAAGTCTGGAAACATCCAAATAATATATATATATATATATATATATATATATATATATATATATATATATATATATATATATATATATATATATATATATATATATATATATATATATATATATATATATATATATATATATATATATATATATATATATATATATATATATATATATATATATATATATATATATATATATATATATATATATATATATATATATATACAGCGTGTCCAACAAGTCTGGAAACACCCAAATAATTTCTCAGCTGAATTACTATTGGAAAATGTTAAGGTCGCCTTTGTAGTAATTTTTTA